>CM021101.1:92288754-92386247 GCA_007115665.2 Sequoiadendron giganteum | reverse complement strand
TATACATCTCACCTCTCCCCCCCTCCCTCCCTCCCTCCTACCCTATCTAATTGTCTCTATCTACCCTCTCCCTCTTTTTACGTACCTCTCGTTCAATCAATCCCTACCACCCTCTCTCGCTCCCTCTATCCATCTCTCTCTATGTCCCTCCCACTGTCTCCCTCTCTCTCATGTCTCTCCCTCCCACCCCCTCTCTCTCTCTCATACCTCTCCCTCTGGAAACCTACCTAGGTGACTCTCTCTGTCTCTCTCCCCTCTCTCTATCATCCCTCCCACCCTACCTAGATAAGTCCCTCTCACTCCACGCCCCTCTTTCTCTACCTCTATCAAGTCACTCCCTCCCACACCCTCTCCCTCTCTCAGGTCTCTCTCTCCCACTCCCTTCTCTCACACTCCCTCTCACTACCTATCTCTCAAGTCTCTCCCTCTCACCCACCTCACACTCTCAAGTCTCTTCGTTTGGAACCCTATGTACATAACTCTCTTTCTCTCTATCTCTGTCTCTCCCCCCTCTATCTCTCTCCCTCTCTCTCTCCCTCCCTCGCTCCCTCCTACCCTACCTAGCTAAGTCCCTCTCACTCCAACCCCTTCTCTCCCACTCCCTCTCTCTTAAACTCTCACTTCCACCCCCTCTCCATCTCTCCAGACTCTCTCTCTCTCTAAATTCTCCCTCCCTCTAAATACATACATACAAGCATAATACATATGTACATACAATCCTAAATCCATACAAGCATACATACATACATTTGTAGATACAATCTTACATACATGTAGACTTACATAAAATATACATGCATTGATACATACATGCATACATACATACAAGCATGCATACATGCATACATACATGACATATAAGAATACATGTACATACAAACATACAAGTATATCAACATACATTCAATAGATTGAAATTTAACATAAAGGAGGACATAACGTGAGTGCATTATAACGCGCTCGCGTTATGTCTTAGTTGACATGTTTCCCGCAGAAGAAAAAAACCATGTCAAAACTGAGATATAACGTGAGCATGTTATAGTGCACTCTCGTTATATCTCTCTTTGGGAATTCCCAAGCCTTAGGATTGGTATTTGTCTTGGAATACCAACCCAAAGGCTTGGAGGGCATTCCCAATGAACAAAGACGTGTTTGTAAAAAATCTACCATATTTCACATAATCAAGTGCGTGCTCACCATTAGGATTGCATGTGATTCAATATCGAAAAAAATCAAACACATGGGTAATGTTGGGTTCTCTCTTAGTTATCCAATGATGTATTTTTTTTCACTTCCTGACAATGTTAAGCCTTTCATCCATAATTTATTTTGTTTGTATGTCTCTTTTTTGCTAAAAAGAAGTGTTTGATATTTTTTTGTTATAAATTAACCGTTCATCGAATTTTCAAATAAATTACATTTTTAGAAACTAGACTTCATTCTACAAATTAAAAATAAAATAAAATAAATCAATTAGTTTCCAAAATTTGTAGGGGTAGCACAACCAAAATTTTGTTTTTTAGGATGTGTCCACTTCAAAAATTAGTAAAAAATCAAATATTCATTAAAATATTATCAGAAAAATTGTGCATCAACTACATACTGTTAACTAAATTCTGACCATTGTGATTTTAAAAATACTAAAAAAAGGTTCACTGTACGAGGCTTGTACAAGATTTGCTATGTTATGTTTTTCTGACAAAAACAACACCAATTTGTGTACGTCCCTCTTTTGAACCCCTTAATCTCAACCATTTTAAAAATAAATTAGTAGTTTAGAAAGTAGACTCGGAGCACTTCGATCCTTGTTTTTGTTCCATCTCAAAATTTTGAGTGTAACTATCCTCAATTTCACGTCCAAGGTCAGTATTTCCTGATTTCAGAAAAAAGTTGTCCACTTAAGTCCCCTTTTTGGGAACCATCTTGGTGGACTTACCCATTATATGAAAATGGTATGATATGATGTGATAAGATAAGAATGCAAGAGCTCAAATGCTAAAAGGATACACGTAGGAGATGATGGACTCCAAAAGGATTTCCCTAGACTCAAGGATAATGGTATGTTCCCTAACTCAAGTCCAAGATAAAACTTAAGTGATGTGGGTGATAGATAGCAAATGGGTTGATTTTGAGACCTATGAAGAGTAGTGGAAGTGAAAGCTAAGGGTTCTATTTGATCAATGATGAATATGCAAAGGACTAAATTCATGGAATGTATGCAACTTGGTTAGGTGATATGATCTTGATATATGCAAGGGGTTGTACATGCAAGAACTAGGTGGAATGATATATATGTATGAAAGGACTATGCGATGTGATCTATGTATGCAAGACTAGGAATATGTAAGGACTAGGATGCAATGAAAAGGATATGATTCTAAGATGGGATATATGAAAATGGTATGATATGATGTGATAAGATAAGAATGCAAGAGCTCAAATGCTAAAAGGGTACACGTAGGAGATGATGGACTCCAAAAGGATTTCCCTAGACTCAAGGATAATGGTATGTTCCCTAACTCAAGTCCATGATAAACCTTAAGTGATATGGGTGATAGATATCAAATGGGTTTATTTTGAGACCTATGAAGAGTAGTGGAAGTGCAAGCTAAGGGTTTTATTTGATCAATGATGAATATGAAAATGACTAAATTCATGGAATGCATGCAACTTGGTTAGGTGATATGATCTTGGTATATGGAAGGGGTTGTACATGCAAGAAATAGGTGGAATGATATATATATATATATATATGCAAGGACTATGTGATGTGATCTATGTATGCAAGACTAGGAATATGTAAGGACTAGGATGCAATGAAAAGGATATGATTCTAAGATGGGATATATGAAAATGGTATGATATGATGTGATAAGCTAAGAATGCAAGAGCTCAAATGCTAAGAGGGTACATGTAGGAGATTATGGACTCCAAAATGATTTCCATATACTCAAGGATAATGGTATGTTCCCTAAACTCAAGTCCATGATAAACCTTAAGTGATGTGGGTGATAGATAGAAAATGGGTTGATTTTGAGACCTATGAAGAGTAGTGGAAGTGCAAGCTAAGGGTTCTATTTGATCAATGATGAATATGCAAAGGACTAAATTCATGGAATGTATGCAACTTGGTTAGGTGATATGATCTTGATATATATGTGCAAGGGGTTGTACATGCAAGAATTAGGTGGAATGATATATATGTATGCAAGGACTATGTGATGTGATCTATGTATGCAAGAATAGGAATATGTAAGGACTAGGATGCAATGAAAAGGATATGATTCTAAGATGGGATATATGAAAATGGTATGATATGATGTGATAAGCTAAGAATGCAAGAGCTAAAATACAACTCTAGGTCCAAAGATAATTGCTAATAATGCAAGGCTTGACTTGTGTTATGATGGATAAACACAAGGGACCAATGATCAAGATAGGGTATGTAGGAGATGATGGACTCCAAAAGGATTTCCCTAGTTGAGCAAGGATAATGGTATGTTCCCTAACTCAAGTCCATGATAAACCTTAAGTGATGTGGGTGATAGATAGCCAATGGGTTGATTTTGAGACCTAGGAAGAGTAGTGGAAGTGCAAGCTAAGGGTTCTATTTGATCAATGATGAATATGCAAAGGAATAAATTCATGGAACATGCAAAGGTTAGGTGATATGACTTGATATGCAAGGGGTTTTACATGCAAGAACTAGGTGGAATGATATATATTTATGCAAGGACTATGTGATGTGATCTATGTATGTAAGACTAGGAATATGTAAGGACTATGATGAAATGGCTATGAATATGCAAGGAATATATGGGATGGAAAGACTAGGTGGAATGAAAGGATTGAAAAATTAGAACTAAAGGATGATGGCCCCAAGAAATATAAGTGATACTTGTTCATGTTGTATGTTTTTGTTGTTTGTTGTTTTGGGTTTTTGCAAGGTTTAAGGTGTTGCCGAGTACTAGGTGTGATGTTTGTTTGAGGTTTATTTTTAAACACACATGCAAGACATAGCGGATTTTTTTTTTTATTTTAACAATACAAGCACAAATCCTAAGGTTGGCAAGGACTATATTCATTGGATTCCATGTGGGTTTCCCCATCCACACTTATTCTTAGCGGGTGACTTAGAAGCTTGGCCACACTGGCTCCCCTTACATTGCACTCACTTCTCAAGTCAACCAAGCTTCGAGCCCTCATGAATCTCCCATGACAGACTCTTCACCTCTACTAAGAACTGCAAGAATGTGGATGCCTTGGCAACGACCGTTGCTGCACCAATGAATAGAAGGGATTTTGGCTTTCTAAAACAAGAGGGTTCTAGTGAATACTCGGGGGCATGGCACCTCACGAGCATACAACAAGCCACTTAAGGCTTTAACTACTCTACTAGGGGATCTTATACCTTTAAAATAAAAGGTAGGTACTCGTTTTTGAATGGCACATGCACCACTAAGGCCTACATACCATGATGACTTGACAATTTAGACTCATCCTTTTATATGCCGGCCTGAGCGAAAAACCGATTTGAGTCATTCCCTCTTGTGAGGCAGGCCCCTCTAAGATATTAAACACATAAAAAGATGATGGGTATAGTTTCTGATCTCCAAATTCGCATAAGGTGAGATCATACTCCATACCATCTCAAGCATAACAAACAGTGTTCATTCACCCCCTAATTAAATCTATATGATGGAAGATAGATGTTCATTTTAAAGCACCAATCGAAATGTGTTCTAAGCTAAAAGACAATCAGTTTGAAAATCAAATCTTCAATCAATCGTCCTGCACCAAATTAGTTAGTAGTTCCAATTTTTAGTCTTCAACAAGATGTCCTGAAGTAAAAATATGCAAGAGTAGCACTGTGTAGTGTAATGTGGAGCGTGGTGGAAGAAATGATCTAGGAAAACCTCCTTAAATAAATGTTTTTGAGGATGGAGAGATTAAGAGAAATGAATGTCCAGGACAAAAGATTTGTAAAAAAGAGATTTTAAAATCCCACATTGTGTAGTAAAATGAGATGCATGTAAGTGAAAATGATAAAAGTCCAAAACAAATGCATGATGAATGATTAAATGAAGTGACTAAATGCATTTCTAAATGTGAATGAAAATAATTTAATAATTTTTTATTATGGATTTAATGGAATATGGATTATGTAAATGACTTATGTAACATTGATTTTAATGTTTTTTAAACATGATGATTTATGAAAATGCAATGAAAATGATTGTCGAAACGATATCATGATTAATTATGAATGATTGATTAAGAATGATGATGGAATGTTTATGATTTATTATGCACTATGAATGGTAATGCGATGATAATTATTTAATATTTTAATGATCTTTAATAATTTCATGATTCATGCAAATAAAATGATTTTAATTTGATAATTATTTTATTATGAAGTTTGATATTTGACATGGTTATGATAACAGATTTATTACATGATAATGAACTATTATGATTTTTTTATGGAAATGGACATGAACGATAATGCAAATGAACATGAACAATAATGCAAACTATAATGCAAATGGACATGAACGATAATGCAAATGAACATGAACAATAATGCAAACTATAATGCAAATGGACATGAACGATAATGCAAATGAACATGAACGATTCATGAGCTCACTATATATATATATATCTATTTAGTTTGTTTGGACCTGTATTTATGTTCTTTTTGATTGAATATTTTATATATATATATATCTATTTAGTTTGTTTGGACCTGTATTTATGTTCTTTTTGATTGAATATTTTATATAGATATTATAAACTCAAATGATGTTACAAAATATTTCCAATGCATATTTTTTACATTTATATTAAATTTTAAAGATTTCTACTAATGTTTGAAAATTTCCATTTTGTTATTTTTGAGACACTTTAAAATCTATACTTGATAATCACAAGAATGCCTTGGAATTGATAGAGGAATTTGAGGGGGCTATTTTATGCATTTCATTCAACATAAAATTTATCGTGCATAATTTATTTCAACTTAGAGATGAGTGTTTGGAGGTTTCAATAGATTCAAATTTTCTTATAATTAAAAAATGATTCAACATAAATGAAAATAAAAGTGATTTAATTTTGAACTCAAATTGCTAAAAATTAAAGAAACTTGCCCCTTCCATCTTATAGATAAATGATTCATTAAATTAAAATTACCCTAATTCAACAAAAATACACTTTACAGTACACAATAATTTTATCCTATTACATGAAGAAAATAACACACATTACTCATGACTATTTTTCATCAAAAATATGTGTGTTACAACATGATAGCTCACTATTATATTTTCATGTTTTAATGCAATTAAATTTATGCATGTGCTAGTGACAGAGCTTTAGACTTGTTACTATCAAGTTCTATAATTCAATCATGTTATATAAAATAATCTAATGTTATGGTTTCCATAAAAAAATAGCACATGTTATTAGATAGTGTGGTAAGTCTATGAGCCTCTTTGTACCTAAGTAGCTAGTTGATCTAGTAAATTTAAATATTTTATTTTTCTTAGATACGGTATCCCATAACGAGAGATCGTTAGGATTTGTGTCTCAACCTTTAGTCACTATATATTAATACTATACAATTTAATCTAATTTTCAAGTTATAAAACAACAAATATATATAAATTTCAACACTGAAATAATTTAATTTTTGGCTTGGAACATGTTGTAGAATAGACATTAATTAGAACATGATAATTACAACAAAATGCATCTCTTTCACATCTTAATATTTTTAAATGGGAACAATCATATAGAACTCATTTTTATGGATGAAAAATATATTAAAATAAACTTGGGAGTAGATGTTAAAATTATTCTTAAAATACATGATACTCCCTATGAAACCAAATTTACATGATACTCCTTATGATATAGTACTAGATGAGGGAGCAAATCCAAAATTTTCATTAGCATGTATGGTAGAATATCCAGGTCAACCTATTGGGTTTAAAGGAAAAATAAATTTTGAGGTGTTTGAGATTCAAAAGGACTGTTTGGTGCTTTTAAATTTTTGCTTAATCTCAAATTTGTTCATGTAGAATGTAATGAAATCTGTGACTCCTAAAAAGAAGAATTGACATTTTATACATGGAGGGCTAGATAGTGCATATATCATTGAATATGAATATGGATTAAGATTATGACAAGAAGATAGAAAAAGAAAGAGATGTACTAGAAGGATGTATTTAGATGGATATATTCATTGAGGAAGCTACCTAAGATTGATACAAAGAGAGATACAAAGATAGAGGGGAAAATACTGGTGAAAGATGGTGTTTCTACCTTAGATATAATTGATGATGCACAATTGGATGAAATAAATATAAGGATTTAACTTGAAGGATATAAACATAGATAGATACAAAATTGGGTGAGCTACAAAAAAATACAAATAAAGAGAACATATTGTAGATAAAAACTAGTAAAGAATTTAGTATAAGGATTCATAAAAGAGTAGTAGTAGGCACCACAAATATGTTTGCAATTGATATGGAGATTAGATAGAGTACTCTAAGAAAAATTTAAAAACCTATTTTAGGAGGTAGGAGATATATGAAATATTATTAATAGAATGCAAAAAAAGGTGGGGCACTACATATTGGTTGTTTCCAAGTAAGGAAGGAAGATGAAGGCCCTAGGATCAAAATGCGTATTTGAAGAAGGAGGAGACACTAGTAGAGAATGCAAAAGGGATGCTATGTGAAATTGAATCTAGAAGAATGCACATAAGCTCATGTAACAAAAATAAATACATTCAAGATAATCTAAATTTATGAAGGAATGATAAATTGTGATGATGTAGAAGAAAAAAATCAAGGATGTGCAAGAAAGGATAGATGGTGATAAAAAGGAAGGTTGTAGCATAGAAGAAGAATATAGATTTGTGATAAAGTATCATGGATCTAATGAAGAAAATTTGAAAGTAAGAATGTATAAAGATGAACCATTTATGCTACAAATAAATATTTATGAAGAAAGAGAGGAAATTGAGAGTAATGCAGTACTATGAAATCTAATGATAACTTGTAGATTTTAGTTTTATAGAACTCATTGAGGATGTGCATTTGAGTTTTCATTTTCATAAAATTGAAATGAAAAACCTTCAATTTTCTTATATATCAATTATTTGATGCATTTTTCCTTGTTGCTAGATAAAACATATGATAAACCCACAATTGTAAGTAAATACATTTACCCATATCTGACGAGAAAGAGAAGAAATAAACACGTACCTTGTTTCCTTCTATGATAATTTGTCAAGTTTTGTTTGTGTTTATTTTCTTATTTTTCTTTTGAAAAATTTCGTTGAGCCCTTTTTTTACTTTTTGCTTTTTGTCCCATTCTCTTCCTCAAATTAAAAATGATTGAAAGATGAAAGAAAATTCTCCTCCAAAATGCAAAAAATCTGTGACAAAAGAATTGAAAAAACTTACAACAATAGCCTCAAAGATAGTAAAAAATGCAACAATAACAAATAAGATATATAAATTCTGAAAATTTTCATTTTTTTCACCTTGGAATTGGATTTTTTCACCTAGGAATTGTCTTTTTCAGTCGGCATGCTTGGAAGCACAAAGGTCACCTAAAAATCACTTTTTACACAGACTGAGCTCGAAAAAACGTAAAGAAACCTTGAAAAAGTGGTTTGACTTTTCTATGTATACGATAGGGGTTAGATCGAACCCATATTGGGGGGGTTTGATTGAACCCCCCTACCCATTAATTCACATATTATTTTTAAGGGGTTTGAATGAACCCATGTTCGATCAAACATATTTTTTTGGTTCAATTGAACCCCTTATTTTCCCTGTCTCTCCACAAACTAGTAAATTTCTGCAAAAAATTGTCTTTCGAAGCTCAATTTGAGGATGAAAATGGAGAAAACTTCAGAAACCCAACTAGATAATGATAGTCATCGGAATGAGCTATCCGTCAAATATAATTTTAATATGGTTTGCTTTTATTATGTACTTTATTTATTAGTTTTATTAAACATAGGTTTTTCACCAAAAATCAAGCTCTTTGTTTTGCACATGTGGAAAAAAATAGATTATTAAAATAAAATTTTGAAAAATACAAGGTATTGATGTCCTTGATCCATTAAAAAAATTTGAATTTTGATACATATAGAAAAAATTATGTTGTATACAGTCCACCTATGTTTGAATTGTATTTGGTTTGACTTCGAAATTTGATTAAGGAAATAATATTTAATAAAACACTATGAAACCAAATGACAGTGCTAGATATCGTAGTTACAAATCTAAATTCAAAAAAAAAAGAATTTTATCCTTCATACAAAAAAAGTTATGTTGTATACAGTGAGTGTCACTCCTTAAAAATGCTATTTATTTTTAAAAGCTAGTTTTTGGAGGAGAAGGAAAAAGAAGTGCAATCTGATTCCATTTTTTTTGAAAAAAATACATTTAGAATCTATAGACAAAACGTCACAAATCACTAATTTGCATCATCTTCAAATTCCTCATAGTTTAGCTGCTATAGGAGCCCGAAAGTGAAGGTTTCTAGTTAAAAAAAATCATTTGATTGTCCAGTTTGCCCAAAAATTGTAAACCAATATTGTGGGATCACCCATAAGGATTCATTATTGTACTATACACAAAATGCACATTCGTTATGACTTTTTCTTTTATCAATAGTTTCTTTAGCCTCCATAAAAGTTATATTGTTGTTTTTTCTATTTATGTGATGGTTGTTTGATTGTAGGTGATCCTTGAGAGCTGTAGGGTTGATGAATCAACTACAACATGGTATCAAAGCTCTAGACCTGTGGTTTCTTATCTTCTTTTTGAGAGATCTAGCCTTGAATGATCAAATGGTATATATTGGAGCAAAACAAACATCACTATTGTGTTTGGAATGTTTGAAAACTCTTAGATCACTTATCAAAAGACTAAAATCAGAGTTCAAAAAAATTTGAGTATTTTTTTTGGGTCTTGGAATCTAAGCCCCTAAATCCATATTATTTGTACAACATCATACAATCCATTTTGTCATTCCTACATACAAAATAAACCCTTTGGATCAATCTTTGACAATTGTATGAAGTTTGGTGATGTGTTTTTTTAAACAATGAATTTTTTTTTGATTTTTTCTAGTGTTTCTTCTAATTTCTCAATGTCTTTTGGATTTTGTGGTGGTCGGTGGTTTTTTTAGTGGTGATACTTTTATATTTTGGCACCTTAAAAGTCTTTTACATTGAGCTTTTGGCCATTTTCGCCTAGCTAGTGGTTTTCCTGGATACTAGTGACACCCAAACCCTTGGTGCTAAAGTTTTCTAGTGACGATGACCTCTTGGTTGTTTGACAACTCTTGCCAAATAAACTCGCCCTCCAAACAACTGTAGTCACTCGAAAAACCACTTCCATCCATCAAAATAACAGTTTCCATTGCTTATAAGTGGTTTCTAGTTTGACCAACCATTTTCATAAACTGATAAACAATTTTTGATGATTGTGAGGTTTTAATGATTCTTTGTCTTCTAAAAAAATAATTCTCAAACAAAATATCTCAATATACATAAGCATATTTTGACAAGTATTTTTTTTTAATACATCAAGGGTGTCCCCCCGACCCAACCCAACGACCCAGCAACCCGTATCTTGGGTACTTGAGGCGAGCTGAGGCAAGACTAGTTCCCTACGGGTGAGATCCCCTGCCCGCAAGAAGTCCCACCTCTTAAACTCAGGAGTACAGTCGAACCCGAGACCAATAGGGAGCAAACCCATTGCCAAAGCCAACTTTGCTACCTGTATGAACATTTTTGACAAATATTTTTTACTAACATCAATGTGAATATACATAAATACGTGAATATACAAATAAATATATATAAATAAAATATGAAAAGTAACTCAACTCTACACAAAATTCATTCTTTGAATATTAAATTATTCTCTCGGCCGAAAAATAAAATAATATACAAATCTCCACATTACACGTGTGGACCTACACGGATACTTTCTAGTAAAGACGAGTCAAGATTTAAATGACTTGGGTAGATATAGATAAGAATTTTACAAGACATTTTTATATGCACGCCACTTGAACGAATTGACACCCGTGAAATCGACAAATATCTAAACTAAAAGCTGGATTCCAAAGAAAAATATTTGGTTAGCAACTTCATTTTCATTAGACTCTATCGACTTACAACAAAAAAAAAAAGTGTATCGGAATGGCCGGCTCGTTAAAACTCAAAAAAGAAATTAGCAAAAACTATCTTGCCATTAATTGTGAAGATCTACTGCTCATCTTAAAAATCTCCTGTTCATTGATTCCCGAACTGCCATCAACATGGCCGCCGACGAATGGCCCGAATGCCAGGCTACGATCAAGAGGAGGCTCCAACATTTCCAAACTCCCCTCCAGAATTTGTACCACAGTGGGCATGCTGGGTCTCAATCCACAGCTGCTCTGAATACACCAAAGCGCTAGCTTTATTACTCTCTCCATCTCCACAGCCGCCTCATCAGAAACCTGAAGTCGACTGTCAAACAGTTCCTCAAAATTTCCTTCTCTGGCCTTGAGCAGAGCAATGGTGGGCAAATACCAGTTCTCCTCGTCTGCAGATCTGTCCACCACTTTGCGCCCGCTCACCATTTCCAGAAGAACCATTCCGTAGCTGTAAACATCAGTTTTAGCACTAATTCCGTACTGCAAAAACCATTCGGGCGCAATATAACCAGGCGTGCCTTTCACATGGACTGTCATAAGGCGGCTCTCGCCCTCGTCTAGCAATTTCGCCATCCCGAAATCGGAAACCTTGGCTCTGAAACTCTCATCCAGAAGTATGTTCTGTGGCTTCACATCCAAATGCAAAATGCTGGACGTGGACTCCTCATGCAAGTAAGCCAGTGCACGAGCGGTCTGTAATGCAATAGCATACCTGGTATTCCATTCAATGGTGGTGTTCTTTTTCTGGAACAGCCAGTCGTAGAGAGACCCATTTTCCATGAACTCGTAGACGAGCAAGTATTGAGAATCCTCGACACAGAGGCCATGCAAGCGAACAAGATTTGAGTGGTTGAGCGAGGCGAGCGCCGTCACTTCCGCCACGAATTCCTCCACACCCTCGTCGGCTCTGTGCAGGCGTTTCACGGCGACTTTTTTCCCGTCCGCGAGCGTTCCCTGAAAAACAGATCCGAATCCCCCTCGTCCGATCTCGGCCGTGAAATTATTCGTAGCGAGCTTTAGATCTATGTAACGGAATACATTTGGAACGCCGCTTACTTTCTTGAGAAAATCGTCGCTTATGGGGAAATCTCCTCCGCTGCTTACTGTGGCCATGGCGAGGCTCCTTTTCATATTGAGATATTCTCTTCTCCACAGGCACACCATGAGCAGTAATGTCATGATTATCATTCCCACGCACAGGGAATAAAAGACGAAGACGTTTGACGCGTGGTTTAAAAGAACAGCACCCACCAGAAGCGCAGCAATGGCGGCGGCGAGTAGACAGAGAATTAGAAGAAGAGATTTTTTAGGGTTTTTCTGGACAAACTTTGAAACTTTCTGCAATTTCATGGCGTTTACAGGGTTTCTTCCCTTCTTTGGGCCCCTGAAGAAGAATTTAAACAAGGTGAGCTGTAGTTTTTGTTTTCAAAACAAAACCCTCTTTGAAATCGTTCACACGTAAGCGTTTTGGGTGAGTTAGTAATCTGTTTCATTAGAGAAGTTGAGGCCGCACATCCAAAAAGGAATTCGCTTAAAATCAAATCTGAATATCGAAATAGATCTGTAATGTAACTTGATATGAAAAGGCGAGTCGGTGAAAAAACAATTGGACTGACGACAGCTGGTAGTGCTTTCATTCAATCCTGCTGCAAATGTCCCCACTTTCAGTTGTTTATTGTTTTTTAATCCGAGATTCCGTGTGAGATCTATTTTATAAACAGAGTTAAATGAAAATACGTATTCATGACCTGTCTAATGGACGGCGTGGCCCATTTCTACGACAGGGAGTCGCAATTTTCAAGCTTTTCACTTTTTAAATGGATGCCTCATCATTGTACTGGAAAAGAGAATCCATGACTTGCGCTGCCTCAAAAAGAGTTTTAAAACAACCAGTCAATGACGTGCATTCCCAATCACTATAATGTACTTAGATTAACATAAATAGGAATTATTATTATTTGTCAACCTCGCATTCTAGAAAGCAACTGAGTTTGACAGAGCAGTTATCCAATAACGCCAACCCTTGTCACTGCTCGCCCCACCATGCAATTTAATATAAACTAAATGCCCCGTGCTACACATGTGCTAGATTTTCAACGTTGGAATATTTTTTTATATTATGTTATTGAAATCGATGACGTACCAATCAAATTATAGCGGGGCTTGGATAGGATAGAATAAATTTGAATTATTCTTCCAGCGTGTTTCTCCGGTCGAAAAATTTTTAGTCTAAAGATTCTAGAAATTCTTTGTGAATGATATAGAATCTTTGAAAACAAAACTCTTTTTGCTGTGAGTAATGGTTTTATTTAAGGGACAAAAGTCCCTGAGTAGAGATTATTAAGGTAACAGACAAGATTTTGTTCTTCCCGGTTTTGGCAGAGCTTTTATTCTTCATCGCGTGCTATATTGACTGTGTAGGTGTAACACTCAAACGTGATGGTTAATGTTTGTCAAATTAGGGGGCTTTAGAATTTTCTTATTGGAATGGAAGAGTTTTTGTGGGTCCGCCCGGTGACGAAAATCTGGCTGCAATTTAAACATGCGTATACCGAACTTTAGACTTTCTGGAAGAACCAGCCATAGACTATTCAAACATATTGATGCATGCTATTTAAAGCCATTCCTCACAGAGCTCTGTGACACGGTTTCTGTATTTGTCAATGGAATCCTGAATTGTGGTTTTCCTCTGTTCTGTGCATAACATGATTTTGCATTTATGAAGTAGTGTATGCAGGCTTGTGTTTAGATTGTATATGCTTTCTTTTCGACGTGTCAGATCATTTTGATGATGGATCATTGAACGTAATTGAAAAGATTGAAAAGAAAACATATACAATTTAAAACCAGAAATTCCTGTCCTTAATGTAAGTGCAAGGCATTGTAGAGCATCGACTTGGTTGGATTTTAATGGTTTGTTCTGTCAATTTTCCCTGCCATGGTGGTTTTGTTCATCACTGAAATACTGTATTTATTTCTCTTTTTAAAGTTCGACCTAGTTGTTTAGTTGAAAGGCTTCCCAAGCAGGTTTTCTTGTCTGTGGGCAGAGATGATATGGTTGGGTGTTTTCCAGGTCTTCAAGTGTTTCCTCCTCTTCCAACCACCTTTGGCCATTAATATCTTGGATTTTTCTTTCTGGTTATGTTATGTGCATCTAGGTGTGAGTACCAATTTGAAGCAATTGCGAGTGGTGACATCTTGAATAAGAAAAATAGAAGAATTGTGCCCTTGCCATGATAAGACAGGTTTGGCTGCAGAGATCTGCTTATAACAATGGCCAGTCAAGAGCTTGCCTTAAGATCTATTTAATACCCTTATTCAGGATAATTGCAGAAAGCTCAAACTATGAAGAATATGCAACACATCAGATAATATGGCAAGACTGCACATGGCCAGTCAAGAGCTTGCCTTAAGATCTATTTAATACACTTATTTCATCAATTTCTAAATAATCATAGTTTGAAGAGGATAATTGCAGAAAACTCAAACTATGAAGAATAAGCAACACATCAGATAATATGGCAAGACTGCACAAACACCTAATTATAGCAAAGGCTAGTCAGCATTACATGTTGCCCTTGTTTCATCAATTTGAATAACCATAGTTTTAAGGAGATAATTGTGGACTGATCAAACTATGAATGATATGTAACATATCATAAATATATTGATTATAAGTTTTAAAGGTTGGTTTTTAGATTTGAATTAAATAAGGAACTGGATTCTAGATAATTTAGAGGACATTTTATCATTTTGAGAGTCTCAAAATTGTGTTTTATATTTATCTTATTAATTTATGCTTTATTTTTCTTTATAATCGGGTTCTTCCCTCTTCTAATAATACCTTGGACATCTATTTTAATGATTTTGTAACTATAACAGTACCACGACATCCATTTTAATGATTTTGTAACTATTATTAAATTTATCTCTTATAATTCTTATAGATATTTGTATTAAAATATTGAATGTATGTATAATAGGGCTGAGCTTAGAAACACATAATTTAAGAACAAATATTTTTTATCAATCAAATAAAATATACACAAAAAATGATTAGATTTTACAAACTTAGGAAGTAATTTCTATATAAATAATTTTTACTTTAAATTATTAACAATATTTTCTTCTAGCTATCCATGTAAGAATTTATCAAGAAATTGTGATGCTTTTCTTAGAAAGTATAAGAATCTTATATGTTGGATGTGGTCATTTCAAATGGTTTAAACTTTATTCTATTTTAGATATTGTAGGTAAACAATCTATTTAACAATTACTTATTGTTCCTTTATTTCAATTTATTTCGTAACTTTCATAATAGAAAATAAGTCTTTTTTATAGATGCTTAGGTAAATATGTAGCTCTAATATGAAGCCAATATGTATAGTCATCTCTAGTATATAAAATAACTTGCTAGAAAATGGTTAAGAATGAAAAAAGAAACATAATTTTAAAAGTATATTAAAAAACTATAGGATTATAAACATAGTTACTAAATAAATGTTAAACATAACAAGAGGGGATTATATTAATTTATGATATTATGTATGAACATATTGTAAAAGCTAAGGTTGTAGACCATTATGACTTAAGTAAAGTGAAATTCTCACATAAATATTTTTTTCAAAATCATTAAGGTTATAGACCATTATGGCTTAGGGAAAGTGAAATTCTTTCTAAATTCTCATTTTCTTAAAAGATTGATTTGGAATGAGTTATTTATCAATATGTATAATTCATTTTTTGCAATGCATAATCATGCTTACTCGTTAAAAAAATAAGTACCTTTACTAATATTTTCAATACCATTCAAACTATTTTTTTTTGGGTTATTTGGAATTTGAATTACAATCTATGAGAATTATTTTGTTAGATTGAAAAACTTACTAATTTCTAGAATAAAATTATTTCTTATACTTCCTCATCAATTGGCCAAACTAGGTCCTCCAATCATGTTACTAAAAGTAAAGTCTTTAAATAGTAGAATTTATATCGTCAATAGTAAGAAATTTGTATTATATTAAATTATGACTAATAATAGGTTGAATGGTGTCTCATTCTACTTCTAAAACATATTTATCTAAACCATAAAAAGGAATTGAAAATATCACATAGTGTGCATACAAAAGCATCACATTTAGAGGATGAAAGAACTTTATGTTTCATGGGTTGTAATTCTTTAGATAAAAGATGAGTCATATGGCAAGAAGACAAAATCATTTTTTTTTTTTTTTGATAGATAAATTACTGCTTTATAGGGCAGTACCCTATATTGATTTTAGAAAGATATTACAATTTGGTAGAGTATTGAGCATATACGCCATAGACCAGACTTTACCCTATAGATGCCCTGGTTTAATGCCTTTATCCTAAAATATCCAAGGCAAGAAATGAAAGGCCTAGAAATATTACAAAAACTAGTTGTTACCGGACTACCAATTGATGGAAATTGACACTAGCAAATATTATGAACCCTACAAAACATCCCAACCAGACTGGCTACAAAACCCTACCATTTGAAAAAAAAATTACAATAAATGTTTATGCAAAAAAAAAAAGACTAGCAAACAATAAACCACCTGCCTTACTCATCACTATCCTCATGTGAGATGAGTCATTTCTACTAGGCTTTGGAGTCTGTGATCACTGGGTATTTTGGACCACAATTGACATGAGCTGGGCTTTTGGCTTTCTATTCTGGATCCCTCCCATCATTTTTGCGCCATTCTTCCCCCAACCCTAGATCCCAGTCTTCATCATCATTGACCATGACCTCATTCACCAGTTCTTCATCCTCCACATAGCGTAGGGCCGAAGCATTAGGCAAATTGGTAACCATCTTCGCAACACGAAGCAGAAAGAAGATACTACGTTCACGAACATCCCAGAGCTTTACAAAAAAATTAGGTTCTATGGTTTTAATCAAAGGATATTTCATCACCTCCCGACCATACATGTGAATCATGTAGTAATTTTGGGGCATGGGTATTAGTTTTTTGTCATCAACATTATCCAATGCCACACCAATTTCTGCAAGCCAAGCATGCTCGAAGACCATCTGAGTAAGATTTTTGGCGCCCTCCTTCGAGACCTCCATCTGCAAGAGCACTGCCAGAAACATAGCAAGAATTTTAGTATTGGACCTTGCCCTATGGTAGGCTCGTAGGAACTCAGGACCCAACACTCACTTTACTACCCATAGGATTACTGGGTGTGATGAAGAAAGCAACCCTTGAAGGCATTTATCTGTGATTTCTCCTCTAAAGGCCTGTTGTTGCTTATTTGAACTAAGAGCCAGCGGAGTCTCCATTTTAAGCTTTATGCTAGCTGCTTACACCTGTTGATAGCGAAAGGCACCTACAGACCACCCGTCGTTCTGTATTTATAGTCTTTAAACAATACTTTGATCTAGGCTTCTTTAAAGATATTAATATTTCTTTCAGCATTGACTCCAAAGCCTGTTGCACCATTATTAGGAAGTATGCCCTTTGGCCACTTGACTATTATGAATGAGTCCTTTTGGAAGATAACAACACTATCCCAACTCATCTCTGACGGGACGGCCTTAGCAAGTCACCTTACATGTACTCTACACATATAAGGATATATTCTCTTTATTTAAATTTTGTTAGTTCGAGATGGGCACCATGGTGGGCCCTAGTTAGGTGGTAAACATTACCTACCTTGCCACTTGGGATCCACATAGGCACAACCCAAAGCCCCAGTATGAATTTTGCTTAACTGGGAATCTGACGTCACTGCAACCATGTATGAGTGGGCTTGGGGTAATGCTAGCCATTGAGATTCAAATCTTCTAGGGTTTTATAAGATAATCCTTAACCTAAATTTCCTTCATTTTTACTTACAACTACTTTTGCCAAACTATATGCACTTTGATTCCCTTCTCTAAAAATGTGTGATACTTTCTACTCTTCAAACCTGCCTAGAAGTTGAGTAATTGACTGGAGCCAGTGATTCATTTTCTAGTTGGGAGAGTTTTTATGTCTTATCGAGTTGATTGTGATTAAGGAGTCTCCTTCTAGGTGTATTCTTTTTGCATTTAAGGATTTAAGGTCCATCTGAATTCCCATTAGTGATGCTTGGAATTCTGCCTCATTTTTTGTGCAAGTACCTAGTGGATTGGATTTTTCTGCAATTGACTCCCCCTTCTCATTTTTGGCTACATAACTAGCGCCCCTGGGCCCAAGTTGCCTCAAGACACCCCATCAAAGTTGATCTTGATCCAACCACTTTCTGGTGGTTCCCACTTGACTTCCTTTCTCTTATGTTGATATGCATAGTGGTCTGGACCTATAACTTTAGGGATGAAGAGCCCTTTGAAGGCATATTTCATTTGGTCATCCCAATTTGAGTATGTTCCTTGCTTCCCTGAGTTTGACTTGACTACTTCATTTACTGTTTTAGTGATCATTCCTTCAATTTTTTCACACAAACTTGCTGGCGACATTTCCTTGTTTTGAAAGACCCTTTTGTTGCATTCCTTCCAGATTTCCCATATTATTATTGATGGAGCTATAGGCCAGATACTGTCAAAAATGACCTTTCTTCTAGGATGAGGCCACATATTGAACCATTTCAGTAGGCAGTTTGGCAGGGGACTTTGCCAACTGATTTTTCTAATGAAATGTTGCCAGCATTGCTCTAAGTATGGACAGTTAAGAAGCAAGTGATTTGATGCTTCGTTATCATTTTTGCATAAAATGCATCTCCCTCGGCCCTAGATTTTGAAGGTGGCTAATCTATCCTCAGTTAGGATATTTTTTTGAATTGCCAGCCATGCAAACACTCCTACTTTAGGTAGAAAATTTCTCCCCCATAGTAGCTTGCTTGGCCAATTTTGTGTTACCTCTGCTTGTTCCTTTAGCCTGTAACCAAGCTTGACTGCATATGTACCAGTCGAGGAACCACACCACTTGATGATGTCTGCTTGGTTAGAAGGAAAGAAATTCCTTTCTTTTAAAATTACCGTCAGGGCACCCTTCTGGTATAGTGGAGCTTCTAAATTTTGTAGGGAATTCCATTCCCATTCTTGTACACCCTCTTTATCTATCATCCTTCCATAGTTGCATACCTTCTCACCCAAGTTCTTATAGTTTCTTCTTTTATTAGATCCAACTTAGGAAGAGTTGCCAAAACATTTTTACCATTTCATGAGTCCTGCCAGAAGGATGTTGATTTACCATCCCTCAATTCCCACATCACATGTTTTGTAATTATATCCCTACATTCCATCAAATAGTTCTAGATGGGTGAACCTTGAGGAGGGTTCTTAGTTGTGAGAATTCGGATTGGAGATTCTAAGTCCAGATATTTTCTTCTTAGGATCTTGACCCATCATTGATCTCCTTTTGCATACATTTCCCAAAAAAATTTTGCACCTACTAACATGTTCATCAGTCTTAATTGCCTAAGACCTGCTCCACCAGCCTCTTTAGGGGTGTAGACTTTTTTCCAAGCCACTAGAGGAAATTTTTTTTGATCTCTTGTGCCACTCTAGAAAAGTTTTATGAATATTTGATTGAGCTTTTCTTCTACTACTAATGGGAGTTTTAAGCATGTCATTGAGTAAATTGGTATTGCTGAGAGTACTGCCTTCACCATCAATAATATTCCTGCTAAAGATAGCCATTTCCCCTTCCAAGTCCCCAACTTGTTCTTGCAGCTGTTAATTAGCTCTTCCCAATAGCATTTTTTGTTGATGCCCACATAAAGGGGGGTGCCCAAAAATTTGCCTAGAAAGTTTGCCACTCTCAATCCCAAAATTCTTGCCATATATCTTTGTAGGCTCGGTTGAGTATTGAGGAAAAATACCTCATATTTGTGCTAATTAATGCTTTGTCCTGATGCTTGGCAGTATTCATCCAAGAATGTTTTTATAGAACTTCTCGCTTCTCTTTTTCTTGCCATTCCAAATAGAGTGTATCATCAAAAAATTGATGATGTGTTGAGTTCTCAACACCATTGGCAACTTGCACTCCTATCCATTTGCCTTCATGTCTTAGTGTTTTTATTCCCCTTCTCAATACTTCTGCCATGATGATGAATAAGAAGTGGGAGAGGGGATCTCCCTTCCTTATCCCTCTCGAAGATGTGAAAAAACCCTGAACTGCCCCATTTACCAATACTAAGAATTTTTCCATGGAGATATAACTTTTAGTCCATTTTATCCAATTCTCTTGGAAGCGAAACTTCCTGAGTACCTCCAGTAGGAATTCTCTATCCACCATATCATATGCTTTAAGTATATCCAACTTAATGACCATACATGGGTCTCTTACCTTTCTGGCTGAGTGTAGGGTTTCATGAGTTGATATTATGCCTTCCACAATTGATCTTGTCAGGGGAAAAACCACTCCGTTCCTCCAAGATGATGTGCCCTAACACTCCTTTCAGTCTATTTGATATTATTTTCGTGATCAATTTATACACTATGTTGCACAAGGCAATTGGTCTACAATCCACCATCCTCTCAAGGTCCTTTTTCTTCGAGATTAATTCCAAGAATGTATGGTTTGTTGCTCCCAACATAGTCATATTTTTTCTTGATTCTTCTACTGCCAAGTATAAATATTCTCCCCACTATTTCCCAAAATTTCTAAAAGAAGCAAGCAGGAAAGCCATCTGGCCCTGGGGATTTATCTGGATTTAGTTGAAAAGTCACCTTTTTCACCTCTTCTCTACTTATTTTCTTGAATAGTATTTTATTTTGTTCTTCCCCTATGATCTTTGGGATTGAATCCAACAATTTATTCCTGACTTCCTCATTATTCCGCGATGGTCTATTTAGGATTGCTTGGAAAAAATTTATTACCTCCTCATTAACTTCTTCCAATGATTGGGCTATCGATCCATCTTCTCTTTTTATGGATGTTATTCTATTCCTACTCCTGTTGGTTATTGTCGTTCTATGAAAGTACTTTATGTTGTGGTCTCCTTCCTTGAGCCATGTCTCCCTAGATTTTTGCCTCCGGAAGCATTCTTCTCTTTTAAAAATCTTTGACAATTCTTCTTTAAGGGATTTTTCCATCTCAAAGTCCACCCCATCCATTCCTTTATCTATGATATGTTCATTGAGAGAGCATAATTTCTTTTCCACCCGATCTTTCTCTTGAAAGATATTCTTGAAATGTCCTTTGTTCCACTCCTTGATTTTATTTTTCACATAGTTCAATTTTCTACTCAAAATATATAAACAAGAATGAT
The DNA here is from genome assembly GCA_007115665.2 of Sequoiadendron giganteum. NCBI lineage: Eukaryota > Viridiplantae > Streptophyta > Pinopsida > Cupressales > Cupressaceae > Sequoiadendron > Sequoiadendron giganteum. The sequence goes on along the minus strand of CM021101.1, from coordinate 92,364,782 downwards.
TCCCTAGTTGGGGCTCCTTCCACCATTTCTTGATCAATTTTGGAAGCTTTTCATCTCTGAACCATATTTTCTCAAAACTTGAATGGGTTGCCAACAGGGGTTGCATCTAGTTGTATATGTAACTACATTGGCAAATGATCTGAGCCCACATAGGGTAAGATAGTGGCATCAAATTTTTGGTTGTTTCTTCCCTATTCTCCATATAGGAGAAATCTATCTAGCCTCTTAGTTATGTTTGTCAATCCTTTCCTTTTGTTTGTCTAGGTAAAGGTGCCATTTTTTGTTGTTATATCCAACAAATGATTGGTATCTACAAAAACTAGAAGTCTTGTTGGACTCTTGTAGTTCTCCCTAACCCACCTCTCTTTTCTTCACAGTTTAGGGTTGCATTGAAGTCTCCTGCTATGATTCCTTTTTCTCCTCTAAGGGTTGAGATGGCCTGAGAGATTTGTTGCCAAACTACTCTTTTCTCTCCTATTTGGGTGGGGCCATAAGTATTGATTAGTGTAAATTTCTCATTTCTTTGTAGCACTTTGCATTTTATTGCTATCCAATTCCTATTTTCCTCCAGCAATTCTCCTGATACTGTGAGTGGGTTCCAGATAACACATAGTCCTCCTGAAGTCCCTTCCACTCTTACATAGCATCCTTCCCATTGTTTCCACCATTTCATTCTATTTTTTATTTCTTTTGTGTCCCATTTTGTTTATATATCTGCTTTGGATTGGTCAATTTGGTGCTTGACCATGCATCATCTATCAGGGGCATTTAAGACCCTAACATTCCAAGTTATGATTTTTATTGTGGTTGGGGAAGGAGAGCCTCCTTCCCTTTCTATAGTTTTGTTTGACCTGCCGTGTTGGCTGCTATTTCTAGTTTATCTTTATTGGTTTTAGGTCCTCTCTTCCCCTTCCCTTTTATGTTTGGATTTTTTAGTTTGGATTGGATCTGTTCCAGCATCCTTTCCTCCCACAACTCCCCTTCTGTAGCTTCCTCTGCATCCTCCTCATCTTATTCCCAATCTTCACCTGATTCATTATCTGATTGGGAATTTTCTTCCTCTCCCTTTTCCTCCTGAGGATACTCTTGAGTTGCATTACCTTCTTTAACATTTGTTCCTTCCTTTTCCACCAGTTCCTTTGCTTCTCTTTCTTGAGCTTCCCTAGGCTCCTGTCTTATGATTTTCGGGATCTTTTTGTTGCTCAAGACTTCTCCTATTTGGGTTGAAATGAGTTTTTCTAGGTCTTTGGTATGCTTTAGGAGAATGCTCAAATATTTTTGAGCCTGCAGGGTTACTTCTTCAGCATTTGACATTTCTTGGCTTGAGATTATATTTGTTGTCCATTCATGGTCACTCAACTTTCTCTTTTTGGAACTCTTTACAAATAGTTGTTATAGGCCTTCACCCCTTGGCACCAACTTGCCTCCATTTCCACCAGAATTCCCTAATGCTCCCAATTTGATATTTTCTTGCTACCCATGGGATTATCCACTTCCATTGTGCTAGAGCTTCTATTTCTGATATCCTCCCTAAATAAACACTTCCCTATCTTATTGAATTCACTCTTGGCTATTTTCTGAATCCAACTCCCAAACTCCGAAAGGATTTCTAGGCTTTTGTAGATCCTTTCACCTCCTCCAATTTCTACCAAGATGTTTGCCTCTGTATCTTTTTTCCCATTTATGAAATCTTCATCTATTCCCAAGCAAAATCCTAGGGAGTCACCAATCTTGGTCATGGCCTCCACACTCCAATATTCTGATGGGAGGTCAATCAGTTTTAACCATGTTGGGGTTTGTTTGATCTTGTACTACCATGGGTCAAATTTGGATTCCCAGTTTTTGCAATGGAAGTTATGACCATTAAAGAAAAGGGGTTTTCCAAATACTTTTTTTTGTTTTAGATCCCAATCTATACATTCTATCAAGTAGAAGGCATTAGGAAGAGGTTTGATGCTTACCCGGTCTTTAAAGTTGTTTTGCCACCAGTTCATGATTTCATTTTTCAGATTACCTAGGCTGCACCATTTCGCGAAAAGGGAAAGATCGTGCAATCTCTCCACTCTTCCCTTAATTATTTTTTCCGGCATTGAGAAAAGCTTACTGCCTCATGGTTTAGCATTTGCTTTCGACTCTCTTTCATTCCTTTTTTTTCCGCCATAAAAGCCTCCTTTTCTCCATTTTTTTTTGGAGTGTGGTGATTTGAACCTCTTGGTGGTCCTTTGTTATTCCATTGGGCTCCATAATACTGGGAATTATCCCTGTGAATGTGCTCTTCTCCCGGGCGATTTCCTTGGGAACTCTGATTGTTATTGTAGTTGTTCTTTCTTTGCCACAATTCTTCTTTATTGGGGTTGGTATTTCAACGAGTTTTCTTGTCCCTGGTGACACTCCAATGTCTTGTCGTAGGTTCCCTAGGGTTTTCATTTTTCTTGAACCGCCCACTCTTGGAATTTCCATTGTTTAGATTTTCCTTTTGATTCCAACTGCTCCGGTTTTGTTTGTCCCATCTTCCTCGCTACTGATCACCATGGAAGCCATTCCTCTAACTGTTTTATTTATTTTTGCTTCCATAATCTTCTTCCCGATGTTGATATCAGGGATTACCTTCATCGATCCATCTTCCATTCAAGAACACCCATTGGGGAATATGGGTATCCTCTTTCTCCTTGGCTGATTCGGAGCCTGCTTTGCCCAAAATCTTTACCTCAGGTTCATTTCCCCAACTCCTTTTCTCTTGCTCATTTTCTACCTAATGCGTTTCACCTTCTACAAAATTTTACTCCACTGCTCCGGCCTTGTGCCATTTTTATTTAAATATCATCGCCAAAAATCAAATATTTTTATTTTAAATTATACGGTCTAAATACTTATAAATTGGTCAGACAACTAGTGGGATGTTTTTTTTTGCTCATATATTGCCAATATTTTTATTTTTATTTTGGGCTTAATAATAGATTATGTGTTATATTTAACATATTTTCTAATGGATAGAAAACATCGTCAAGTCATTATTGACTAGTTTCACTCAATTTTGTAATACTCTAATTGCTCCTTAGTTTTTGATTTTAATTATTAAATATAACTAAATCAATGGATTTAATATTTATAATTAAGCTAATAAATAAATTTTATTTTAAGATTTTTATCTAGATCAAACTACTTTAAGATTTCATTTATTTAAGATTTAATCTTTTAGAACCTCTTTCTTTTCTCCATTTCTTTCCCTAGCATGTGGTGCCTATTCACCCTATCTCAAAAAAGTGAGGTAATTTTATGTGTGTGTTCATTTAGATAGTCAATTCTCAAAGATCTAATCATAAGAGAAGATTTAAAATCACTTGTTCAATCTTGACCAATCCATCATGGGTCTTACATATTTTTGTTTACATACTTAATAGAGTTCAAGAAAACGCTAACAGCACAAAGACTCCCTATGAGTTATGGTTTGGAAGGATTTCTACTATCAAGTACTTTAGAGTATTTGGAAGAAACTGCTATATCAAAAGAGATGAAGAAAATTTAGGAAAATTTGATGCAAGGTTTGATGAAGGTATCTTCCTTGGATATTCTACTAAAAGCAAATCTTAAAAATGTTACAAAAATGGTTGAGAAAGATAGTTGAAAGTGAAAATGTTAAGGTCGATGAAAACTTGCAAAATTCAATTGCAATAGATGGTTAAGTCTCAAATGAGCTCGATTGTAGAGAAGAAGAAGATGAATAAATATTTAAAGAAAAAGAAGTGCAAAATGAAGAGGAATAAGCGCTTTAGAAGACCCCTAAGACCCCTAAGTATGTGCAAAATAATCATTTTGAAGAACAAATCATTGGAGATTAGAGGAAAGGAGTATTTACAAGAAGTAGAGCTATTGAAGCTGAGGTAAATTTGTGTTTACTTTCTAAAGTGGAACCTAAAATAGTGAGTGGGGCATGTCAAGATGAACATTGGATGAAGGCAATGGAAAAAGAACTTATGTAGATTGAGAAAAATTAGACTTGGGAATTGGTTCCTAGATTGACAAACAAGAACATAATTGGAACTAAGTGGGTATTCAAAAATAAATTGAATGAGAATGGAGTAGTAAGAAATAAAGTGTTAGAGTAAATAGAATATTTATGCTTAAGCTTACTTAGGTTTGCATTATAGTTTAATAGTGCATTTAATTCATTGGGTGGTTTTTCCCGTGTGGTATTTTTTACACTTGTTACCTATTTTTCTTTCCTTTTTAAGGCACTTTGTACATTGTGTAGAATCATCTCATTCTCAATGCATTTCTCTTCAGGGCATGTGCAGGATCATGATGGGCCAAAAAGTGGCAATATGAAAAAAGTAGCATTTTGCACTTGCCAAAAAATGCTAAAATCCCGAGTTGACTTTTTTTAGGGATGGGTGTCAGTACATTGCTCCATAGCAATGCCCAAGCCTAAGTTTTAAAAATTAGATATCCGATTTTGGGTCGGGCAATATTTGAAAAACATTTAAAAATGTATTGTGGGGGTAATATTTTGGTGCCACAAATCGGATATCCGACTTGTGGAACACTGAGACCCAAGAGTAATTAGGAGGTCAAGGGTGGATGTGTGTGTGAGAGAGAGAGAGAGAGAGAGAGAGAGAGAGAGAGAGAGAGGGGAAGAAGGGCACACACAGAGAGATAATTAGGATGGGGAAGAGGGAAGAGGGAAGGGAGAGAGGGAGAGATAGAGAGAGAGAGAGGGAGAGAGAGATAGAGAGAGAAAGTTAGAGGGAAAAGGAGAGAGAGAATTAGGAGGGGGAAGGGAGAGGGAAGAAGGATAGAGAGAGAGAGAGAGAGAGAGAGATTTAAGAGGGGGAAGAGAGGGGAAGAAGGTGAGAGAGAATGAGAGAGAATTAAGATGGGAATAGAGAGGGACAGGGAAGAAGGGAGAGAATTAGGGGGGGAGGGAGGGGGAAGAGAGGAGAGAGAGATAGAGAGATAATTGAGGGGTAATGAGAGGGAAGAATGGGAGAAAGTGGAGAGAGATGAGATTGAAGAAAAGAGAGAGAGAGAGGAGAGAGAGAGAGGGGAGAGGGAGAGAGGTGAAGAAAGAAGGATACAAAGGGAGAGAGAGGGAAAGGAGAGGAGAGAGGGAAAGATCCAAGAGGAAATAGGAGAGGGAGTGAGTTGGAGAGAGAGAGAGGAGAATCCCAGAGAGGAGAGAGGAGAGGAGAGGAGAGGAGGAGAGGAGAGAGAGAGAGAGAGAGAGAGAGAGAGAGAGATATATAGAGAGAGAGAGAGAGGAGATAGGCATGGTGAGAGGAAAGATCCGAGAGGGAGAGGAGAGGAGGTAGCAGGGGAGGGAGAGAGGGAGAGTGAGGGAAAGATCTTAAGAGGAAGAGAGATAGATGGGGGAGAGAGAGGGAGAGGGAGAGGAGAGGAGGAGAGGGAGAGAGAGGAGAGAGGAGAGGAGAGTGAGAGAGCGGAGAGGGAGAGGGAGAGAGTGAGAGAGTGAGAGAGGGAAAGACCTAAAAGGAAGAGAGGGAGAGGGATAGGGAGAGGTAGAGGGAGAGGGAGAGGGAGAGAGAGAGAGGGAAAGAGATAATATTTAAATATTTTATATATTAGTAATATTAATTACTTATATAATATTTTATATATTAACTTAAAGTAAAACAAATCAGATATTTGATTTGGGTCAGATAATATAAAGCCAAAAAAGGTCATTTTAAAGTCATTCAAATCGGATAGGGGAAGAGGGGAAGAAGGGGAAGAAGGGGAGAGAGAGAGAGAGAGGGGGGGAAGTGGGAGAGAGAGGCAAGAGGGAGAGAGAGAGATTGAGAGAGGGAAAGATCCTGAGGAAGAGGGAGAGGAGAGAGAGAGGAGAGAGAGAGAGAGGGGGGGAGAGGGAGAGGAGAGAGAGGGAAAGTGGAAAGGAGAGGGAGAGGAGAGGAGGAGAGAGAGAGAGAGAGAGAGAGAGAGAGAGAGAGAGAGAGAGAGAGAGAGAGAGAGAGAGAGAGGAGAAGGAGAAGGGGAGAGAGGAGAGATAATTAGGAGGGGAAGGAGAGAGGTAAAGAGGGAAGAATGGGGGAGAGAGGAGAGAATTAGGAGGGGAAGGGATAGGGGAAGAGGGAAGAAGGGGAGAGAGAGGGAGAGAGAATTAGGAGGGGGAAGGGAGAGGGGAAGACCCAAAGAAGGGGATAGATAGAGAATTAGGAGAGAGATGGGAGAGGGGAAGAGTGGAAGAAGGGGAGAGAGACGAAGAGAGAGAGAGATAGAGAGAGAGATAGAGAGAGGGAAAGATAGAGGGAAAGGGAGAGATAGGGAGAGATAATTAGGAGGGAGAAGTTAGAGGGGAAGAGGGGAAGAAGGAGAGAGAGAGAGAAAGAGAGAGAATATTTAAATATTTTATATATTAGTGATATTAATTAGTTGTATAATATTTTATATATTAACTTAATATATATATATATTTATACATTAACTATTATTTAACTAAAATATATAAATAATATTTAAATATTATACATAATAATATAATATATTATATATTATACATAATTCCATAAGAGATTATCATAAATTATATGTTATATATTGAATTATAAACTATATTTTATATTCTGAACTAGATATATTAAAATAAACTATAAACTTTTTATTACAATTTTTTAAATCATATATTAAAAACTATATTAGATTTTTAAAAATTATATATAAAACAAATCGGATATTTGATTTGGATATTACAATTTTTAAAATCATATATTAAAAACTATATTAGATTTTTTAATATTATATATAAAAAAAATCGGATATCCGATTCAAAATGGATATCCGATTTGGATCGGATATCTGATATGTCTGACACAAAACCTACTACCTAGGGATTAACCTCGGGTTTGCTTTGGAATTTGGCTATGACATGCCAATCCTAAGAAGTCAACACAAAAAACGTGTTTAACAACTTACCTTGCTTTTCTAGACTTTGCCCATGTGGCTGACGACTTTTTTTTACCCTAAATTGATTAAACGAAAAGGGTTTTTAAAGGAGATTCTCAGCTTTCCACCAATATAAATTATGTTTTACTTTGAATTAAATAAATATTTATTATTCATTTTCTATTTGAATTATGACTAAAGTCCTGATTGATAGGCTAATTGAAAAAAATCTATATCTTTCAAACCGTATCACATTTTTGAATCCAAAACATGTGTCACATTCTATGCTTCGCATACTATAGGATTAAAAAAAATGAATTTCATGAAGTTTTGACCAAGTTAAGGTGGTCAGACATACGAGTTTTTATATTTTTTTAAATTTGTAATAAAAAAATAATAATTAATTATTTACTTGGAAAAAAATACAAAAAAATATGCATCACATCGGGACATGAGTCCTCTGCTTATATCTAAAATCTTATAAAAAAATATTTTCATTTTATTATGGTTAGGGTGGTTAGACAGATACCTACTTCTTATTGTTTTCCCTGAAATTTAAGTACTACTACATTGAAATTTCAAATTTTCACCAAATAGATTTTATTTAAAAATATATATATCTAGTAGCTTAGAAACTACATTCAATTTTCTAAAGATTCTATTCTTACATATTTTTGAAATAATATAGATAACTTATTCAAATTTTTAGATCAAGTTGTCTAACTCTGATTTTTCTGAATTTTCATTGCCACTTAAGGGTCTATTTTTCCATGATGATCTTGCACATACCCTTCAGTGAAATATTTTCTCTCATGCTTGTGAAGGTGTATCTCTGTAGTTGGTCATCTAGGTTGTGTTGATCTCTCATGGTATCAAAGAAACCCCACTGCAACACCTTCTTGAGAGATTTTGTTGGAGATTTTGAGATCGATTGGAGATCATTCGATATTTGATTTTTATTTTTATTTTTTTCAAAATTGTCCCATTCTTCTTCTTTTCAATTATTTCATTATGTTTAGAGGCCGTGTGATCTAGAGTGAGATTTATGTGTTTTATTGTTGCATATTTTGTTTGAGTTTGGAGGCATGATACAAGCATTCTAGAGGCCACGAATTTGACTGGAGGAAGCGTGGTTTTTTCTGTTGGCCGAGATTCTTTGTTGTAGGCTGCAAATTTCCCTTGGAGGGTTGTGTTGATTTTATTTGAGGCTATGTTCATTAGGAGAGGCCTCAATTTCTTTGAAGCGGTGCTCTTCTCCGTCTCTTCGATTTTTTTTTGCTGGCTAAAATTCTTGAGGACATTCAATTGTTTGATCTTGGCAATCTTGGACACTGAAATCTGAAGAAAGGTGGAGGATCATTTTTTTCCTACTACAAATTTGTTGAGTGGGTTCAATTCTCTATGTTGCAGGCGTTGGAATTTCCTGATTAAAGGGGTTGATTGTTGTGGGCTGCAATTTCTTTTGGCTAGGTATGTTTTTGTAGAGAGAAGGCGGTTAATCAAACTTTATATTTTATAAAGTTTTGATTGAAAAATTTATTCAGGGCTTTGTGTAGAAAATTGTAGTGGGCCCTATTTTTGAAGTAACTTTGAAGTTCTCTTGGGATCTTTAATCCCACATTGGTTGTGTGATAAGGTTTTTTGGTATTTATATACCATTTCCTTGCATATGTTATTGTGAGAGAAGGCTCATGTGGAGTCTTTGTGAAAGTTTGTGTGCCCAGGTTGTTGGTGCAGTGGACCCTTTATGCATTGTGGAGTTGTTGACTCAACCTTGTGGAGTGTTTTCCAGGTGTACACAATTGGATTTTGGGTCAAGGTGCATAAATATATTTTTTCTCAAATATTTTTTCCTAAAATTAGCTATTTGGTTGGAGAATTTTTTTTTAAAATAGTGGTAAAAATTAAATTGTAGAGGCTGCTTTATAGGGTGTTTTTTTGCCTTTTAGTGCAATTTTTATCATGGAACCCCCTAAATATATTGAATTACTAACTCTCCACAATTACCACACCTAGAAAATGAAAATATGTAGATTGCTTTAGTCCCAAGGTCTGTGGTCCACTCTAAATGCTACCCAACCCACCTTCACCAAAGAATATGAAATATTTTCCCTGCTGGACTCAAGGGAACACTAAGAGGGGGGGTGAATCAATGTTATGCAAATCTTAAATTTATTAATCTAATATTAAAAACATTTCAATATTCAACCAAAGGAAAGATACAAACACATAAAGAAATCATCCAAAACACCATAACACAAGGATTTTTGCATGGAAACCCTATTAGGGGAAAAACCACGGTGGAGGTTAATCCATAATTTGAGTGCTCAAATAAAAAAATTACAAAAGAGAATGCACTTGCATTCAGGCACACTGCCTAGAGCTCACTGCTCAAAGGGAAGGCTCACTGCCTTACAAAATTTTATATTAAAACCATATAAAGGATGAACTAAGATAGTAGCATATATTCATGCCACGTTACAATTCTGGTGAATCTCATAGATTAGATTTTGGATCCTTTGTATGACTTTGCACTTCGCTCTGCTTTGCTCTGTACTTTTTTGCTCTGCTCTGCACTTTTTTTCTCTTCGCATCACACCTAGATAAATTCACACTATTAATCTGCTAAATTTCACACCACACACTAATATACTTCGCATTCCACACATTTTCTATGTTCACTATATCAAAATGATAAAACCGATCTCATATGTATCTGCTATCAAGGATTTGAACATTCATATGTTGACTTCATAAAACATTAAGTTCTTTTCAACTGTTGGATAGATCCTTAATTAAATCTTTGTGCGCACCACCCATAGTCATCCTACACATAGTAGGGACCCAAACATACATAATCAAGCATGAAAAAATTTAATTAATTACTTCTTATACATCCACAAATTTTACTATATTTGACAGGTTGGCCTTCTAGCATAGATAACCAGCAAATTAATGTACCGAATCTCCTAGATCGTATACTAGTGAATGCAAATCAATATAATTCTTGAATAAGGTAATACAAACATCAACAAACCTTTATCTGGGATCCATAACCCAAAATGATAGTCCAGTGAAGTAATTGGATCAACATCTTTCCCTTTAACCGAATGCTTTGTTCTTCACTCTGTTTTTCCAGTGTAAACCAAAACTATACTATAGATTGGATGTATGAATTAGGTTTCCATCAATGACAACACTTCCAAGCCATATTCCAACAATCTCCCCCTTTGGTATTCATGGCAACACTTAGTGAAAAATGATTAAGTGTGAGAATCATTATAAGTATGTTGCTAGACTTTACTGCTCTCTCTCCCTTATGCTTCAATTATTTTAAAACATAGCTCCCTCTAAGATTGATGAGACATTTTTCACTGCACTCTCTCCCCCTTTGAAATCAATGGAAAAGCATAGAAGCCATATGCCAAAAAGACAAAACATGTGTTCAAAATATCCAAAACTTCAAAACTGATTCAAAACTTCTAAAAAAGAGTTAGAAAATTATCTTATGATTTTCCTTCATTTCTCAAGGGAAATTCTTCCAAGCATCTATTGTGATCCCAATGATTATGATCAAGTTGTTTTTTTGGATGTCTTGTTGAAAATTTCAGTTAGGGATTCCATAATTGTAATTGCTTCCTCTAGTTTCTCACCTTTCCTTAGTATCTCCACCATTTGTTCCAGTTTGCATTCGGTTAGATCCTTTACCTTCCAAAAAGTATCCACAATTGTGTTCCTTGTGATTTAAACTTTTGTGTGCTCAGACTGTATCTCGTAAATTCTTTTCCTGCCATCTTGATCCTGTAATATATCAAATATTTTTTCAATCTCATTCAACTATGTTTCAATCTACTCCAATTTCTCTTTGTATTTTCCAACAACATGAGGCCAACAGATGCAATAGTTTTAGATGTTATTAGCTGCACTTATGCATTGTCTCATCTCATTCATTTTCTTCTTCAATTTGGTGAGTGATAGCCTGAATTTTCCCTTCAAATGAGAGATAACTTCACCTTCTTCTTTTTCTTTATCCTCAAAGTTCATTGTTTCTTTACTGCATTCAATCATTTCTTCAAGTAGAATGTTTTGCAAACTTTCCAATTTGATCTTGCAATGCTCAACATGAGCATTTAGTACACTCATAATCATATCTTGATCATATGATGGTCTGACAAACCATAACTTAGCAATTTTCTGCATTCCACCTTTCTCCAATAAGTTGTTGTAGCTTCTCCTTTTTTGGGTCATCTTCTTCCTCACTAGCTTTTTCTAGTTCTAATTTGGCTAGTTCTTGTTCATTTCCTTGTGGATCCTTACTTTCTTCATTAGATTCTTCATCTGGAATATCCACAATTTCCTTTTCTTTTCCTTTTCCTTTAATTCTGGGAATCTTGCATTTCAGAGGGTTGTATTCAATATTTTCTTTTTCTCTTTTCTACTTTTTCTCCATGGCACCAGAGGAGGAACCAACCTCAATTATTCTTACTGAAATGAAAATATCAACTGAACCACATTTTCCAAGCACATTATTAAAGAAATTTTCAAATTCTTGATCACAATCAGCCAAGCTCTTAGAATATGAGTATATTTGTTTGCATACCAGTTCATTTTCTTTCCACACCACATTATCGATCTTTGGAAAACAATTCAAGAAATACATTACTAAACATATAATCAGAGTACCGAACCTGAAAGGGTAACTAAACTCTTTTGTTAGTTGCACATTCTCCATTAGCTGATCCTTTAACAATCTGCACAGGTCAAAGTCCTGAGCTTCAATTATCATTTTGTGAGAAATGTAGACTTCGCTAGCTGATGTCGCTCCTTCTCTTTTTCTAAAAAAGAATTTATATGAAATTTCATGCACAAAGTAATTTGTAACAGGATTCTTGATTGTCGCAATTATCAGTGCTCTCTAATCTCCAATTATTTTGGTTAAGGTTTCAACTTCTTTGTTTTAGATGGATTTCTTCCTCGGTATATCTTTAACTCTGCATAATCCAGTCAAATTCTCAATTACTTTCTTCGAAATGATGTAGGGTTTTTCCAAAGTTAAAGTGTCATCATGCAATCTATTCAAAATTAATTTAATGAATTATGTGTTCTCAAAGTACGAAAACTCATTCCAAATATCCAAATTCCTATGTTTGGCTTCTCTTAATTGCTTCAATTTGTTGGGTAATAACAGATTCCTCATGGACCTAATCTTTCCACTGTTGTATTCATCCAAAATGATTGACCATTTGATTTGTTCCATTTTTCTTTTCGTATTTCACGTTATCAACCGTGCACCAAATTATATAAAAATTATGAAAACAATTGAAATACCTTTTAGATTTCGAGAATTTATGACGAATCGATTTCACTACTTCGAAATTCTACTATCAAGTGCTCTTCTTCTTATCTACTTCGATGCAAAGTGAAAAATGATGGTTCCAACTTGACTTTTATAGCTTGCACACTTGTAATAAATGTGTTTGCCCTAAGTTTTTTGGTTGCTCTATTTTCTCAGACAGCGAGAGAAAATTCTTCTACAGACCTATGATTCTTTGAATTATCTTGTGAACATTTATTATAGATTTCGAGAATTTCCGATGAATTGATTTCACTGCTTCAAAATTATGCTACCGAGTGCTCTTCTTCTTCTCTTCTTCGATGCAAAGTGACAAATGATGGTTCCAACTTGACTTTTATGGCTCACACACTTGTAATAAATGTGTTTACCCTAATTTTTTTAGGTGCTCTATTTTCTCAGACAGCGAGAGAAAAATTCTTTTGAGGACCTATGATTCTTTGAAATCTATTCTTCACGTTATCGACCACACACCAAATTATATGAAAATTCTGAAAATAATTGAAATACCTCATAGATTTTGAAAATTTCCTATGAATCGATTTCACTACTTCGAAATTCTACTACCGAGTGCTCTTTTTCTTCTCTTCTTTGATGCAAAGTGACAAATGATGGTTCCAACTTGACTTTTATAGCTCGCACACTTGTAATAAATGTGTTTGCCCTAAGTTTTTTGGGTGCTCTATTTTCTCAGACAGCGAGAGAAAAATTCTTTTGCGGACCTATGATTCTTTGAATTCTCTTGTGAAAATTTTCAAAAACCTCTACATATGATTGATACACCTTTTTGACCATTCTTCGCGTTTCGATACCATCTACGGAGAAGGGAGGAAAGATTTTCTTTAAAAACTCCCCCTAGGCTAGTGACCTGAAATTAATTACCGAAGGAATTACTAGAAGCAGATTCTGGTGTAGGACCATTACTAACATCAAACTCATTCTTCCTTACCCATTTATTCTTCATTTGATCTCTTATCTCATCCACATTCACTATTCCTTTTCCTTTGTCATCATTTTGTATATTTTTACCTTTGTATACTAGGCCTCTTCTATCCACATTTGTGTTTTTGTAGAATCTTGTAATGTGACCATATTTATTGCAATTGTAGCACACAATACTTGCTTTTCTAGACCAAGCATTCCATTTATTTCTTCTTGATCTGCATTGATTTACAATATGTCCAAATCTTCCACACGTGTAAGATTCAACATTCTTTCTATTGACAGAGTAGTTTGACACATTTTTGCATTCGATTGATTTATGACCAAATATTTTGCATTTGAAACATTGACTAGAAAATGATGAATCTCTTGATTTCATATTACTTCTACATTGAGTATCCATATGGTTGAATTTATTGCAAGAAAAATAGTATCCATTAAATTTTTGAGCATTAGGTTGTCTTACCAGATACCTTTCACCTTTGTTCATTTGGTTTCCTTGTCTGAAATTATTTTGTCTAAAACTTGAATTTTCTCCTTTTTCATATCCAAGACGTCTCTTGTCATTTCCACTCTTCCGTCCTTGAGTAAGCTCATCAAGCTTAACTAAACTGAGCTTAAACTTCTCCTTGTATTCATTTGCATTGGTAAGTTCATTCCTGAGTATAACAGTCTATTTACCAAGTTCTCCTTCATTGTTTTTGGATCGTTGCAATTCACTTTCCAACTAAGTGAATTCTTCATTTACTCTTATGGCTTCATTAGATTTCTCTTTTAAGGAATGAGAAAGATTCTCCTCATTCTTCTTCCTTTCTTCAATTTCTTTAGTCAGCTTCATAACCATAGATTCCATTTCATGTTTTAAGGTAGCATTATTTCTGGAAAGTTTTTCACATTCTTCGGTTATTTCCTTCAAGGTCTAATTCAAGTGAGCATCATCCATGTTTTTACTCTCTTGTTGGTTGATCTAATCATAGAGATCCATCCTCTTCTCCCTAGATTTAACAATCCGATCCTTCAATGTCTGAATGAATTTCTCAGCATCCCTAAGATTTTCTTTCAATTCCTGGACTTCTACTTTATACTGATCAAGGTCATCAATTGCCACCAAAAGCTGCTGCTGAAGAATACCAGAGTCCATCACATTCCAAGATCCACCTCAACCTGATAAAATTCTTCTGAGGAACCAAATTCTCTGATACCAATTGTTGGACTCAATGGAACACTAAGAGGGGGGGTGGATCAGCGTTCTACAAATTTTAACTTTATTAATCTGATATTAAAACCATTTCAACATTCAACCAAATGAAATATGCAAGCACATAAATAAATCATCACAACACCATAACACTTCCTAGAGCTCACTGCCCAAAGGGAAGGCTCACTGCCTTACAAAAGTTCACATTAAAACCATATGAAGGATGAAATGAGATAGTAGCATCTACTCATGCCAAGTTATAGTTTTGATGAAGCTCATAGATTATATTTTGGATCCTTTGTTTGACTCTACACTTCGCTTTGCTCTACTCTTCTCTGCACTTTTCTGCTCTTCGCATCACACATAGATAGATTCACACTATTAATTTGCTAAATTTCACACCTCACACTGATATACTTTGCATTCCACACATTCTCTATGTTCGCTATATCAAAATGATAAAATTGATCCCATATATATATCCGCTATCAAGGATTTGAACATTCATATGTCAGCTTCATAAAACATTAAGTTCTTTTCAATTGTCGGTTAGATCCTTAATTAAATCTTTATGCACACCACCCATACTCATCCTAAACATAGTAGGGACCCAAACAATCATAATCGAGCACGAAAACATTTAATTAATTATTCCTTATACATCCACAATTACTATATTTGACAGGTCAGCCTTCTAGCATAGATAACCAACAAATTAATGTACTAGATCTCCTAGATCGTATACCAGTGAATGCGCATCAATATAATTCTCGAATAAGGTAATACAAACATCAAAAAACCTTTCTCTAAGATCCATAACCCAAAATGATAGTCTGGTTAAGTAATTGGATCAACATCTTTGCCTTTAACCTAATGCTTTGTTCTTCACTTTGTTATGCCATTGTAAACCAAAACTATACTATAGACTGGATGTATGACCTAGGTTTCCATAAATGACAACACTTACAATCCATATGCCAAAATTCCCATCAAAATAAATGTGACCAAGCTATGGGGTTGATTCAAAGTTAAATGTTTCATATAGTCTCCTTTTCCATGTTGACAAGTTGGGTGCACCCAAAGAAACCTAGGATAAGTTTTAAAACCTATTTGGTCAGGTTAGCGAGATCCGTGCATTGCAATTGGAGGCTAAGTTAAAATCTCTTATCCCTAAATAATTTCCTAATATTGATGACTTCCTAGTGAAATTCAAATCAGTAAGGTCACAATTAGCAAGATTTGGAAAGACCAAAACCGATAAGGACTCCATTTTCTTGATTTTGTATAAGTTAAGAGGCCCTTTTTCTATGTTTTCCTCTACCTTTTACTTTACAATGGATTCCTTAGGTAGTAAATTCCAAATGTGCTCTTTTGAGACCTCATGTGACCGGTTAACAAGGGAGAAAGCCAAACTTTCCCAGTTGCAGGGGGTCCCTACAAATCATGCATTGGTTGTACATGGCTCACAAAGTAAAGGGAAGGAGAAGCCTAAACCTAAAACAAAGTCAAATGAGACCCCCACCACAGTAGAAGAACAAAATCCAAAGAAGGAGAAAGTTAGTTGTGTATATTGTAAAAAGAAGGGGCACGATGAGCATCATTGTTACACAAAGTAGATAGATGAGCTCTCCCACCTTCTCCAGAATAGCAATATGCCATTGCCATCTTTTGTGACGCCTTCTACAACCTCTACATCTTCATTTTCTCTCATGCTTGTGAAGGTGTATCTCTACAGTTGGTCATCTTGGGTGTGCTTCTCTCTCATAAAGCAAGCCTTATGTGTAAGGGTTACTCAAAACTGGAAGTTATAGAATTTGAAGAAACATTTTCTCTAATGGCTAGGATGGAAGCTATCAAGATTTTATTGGAATTATCATCACATAAGGACTTTAAAGTTTATCAGATGGATATGAAGTCTGCTTTTCTGAATGGTGAATTGGAAGAAGAGGTTTACATGGAATAACTGGAAGGATTTTAGTTGTTAGATCAACCAGATATGGTTTGCAAATTTAAAAAGGCATTTTATAGATTGAAGCAAGCTCTCGGAGCTTGGTATGAAAGATTAAACATATATTTGATACAACAAGGATTTATTAAAAGCACCACAAACAATAATATTTACTTTAAAATTGAGGAATATAAAATATTGATAGTGATTGTGTATGTGGATGATATTATCTTTGATGGTAATGAAGCTATGTGTAATAAATTTTTTGAAGATATGTAAAAAGAGTTTGAAATGTCAATGTTTTAGGAGATGAATTTCCTCCTTGGGTTACAAATCAATCAAATAGATAAAGGGATTTTCATTTCATATTCAAAGTATTCCAAAGAGATGTTGAAGAAGTTTGGAATGAAAGACTCCAAACCGGTATGCACTCCTACGGTGACTAGTTGTATATTGATAAAATATGATGACTCACCCAAGGTTGATCAGAGAAAATATAGATCTAATATTGGTGGATTGCTTTATCTAACTGCAACTAGATCAGATATCATGCATGTAGTTTGACTTGTGGCTACATTTCAAGAAGATCCTAAAGAAACACATGTTACAACTTGTGTCGCCAAAAAATATATACCTTTGAAGAAAAGGACAATTTTTTGCCCATTTTGGTCCTACTTTAGGTCCCCTTTCATCAATAATAATCCTAAAACAACATTTATAGGCCCCTAAGGTTCGTTACTTCTGACTTTGAGGCCTATTTTACCTAAGGAATTATGCAAGCCCTGACAAAAAACATCAAAATCATTCAAATATCACTAATACCACTTCAAAATCCCTTGGTGGGCCTAGGTCGCCCAAGTTGGTGACCTAGTCCTTTTTAAGGATTTTTTGCATTTTTAAGAGAGAAAATGTCTATCTTGCTAAAAATTCTTGATGGATGTCAGCTTCTTAGGTCAAAATTACCGACAATTAGGTATTGTTTCTTATAAATACATGTTTTTAGGTCATTTTCCACAAGCAACTTCAAGAATCAAGTGCAAAACATCTTCCTCAAGAAGTTTCATCTCTCTTTCACAGCAAAGTTGAAGCTTTTGAAAAAAAAACTAGGGCTTTTGCAGGTCTTCAAGCTCACTTCCCATTCAAGATCACACATTGCTAAAGGATGAACATGTGTTCCTATGGAGAATCATGGAGAAATCTAGGTTGAGGAGGTGCAACTAGCCACCAAATCACACCTAAAGATTGTTTTCAAAGTGACTCCATCTTCCATTTTCAGCCCATCTTCAAATTTGAGGTTTGCATCCCATTTGCATTCCTTTTACATTCAT
Organism: Sequoiadendron giganteum; assembly: GCA_007115665.2. Taxonomy (NCBI): domain Eukaryota; kingdom Viridiplantae; phylum Streptophyta; class Pinopsida; order Cupressales; family Cupressaceae; genus Sequoiadendron; species Sequoiadendron giganteum. Next base: position 92,347,116 of record CM021101.1, on the reverse strand, counting down.
TTGTAATGTTGTAGGGTTTCTTGGATTGAAGTCTTACATCATTCAAATCTCTTGCATGAATCTTATTCTAGCTCAATAGAATAGGGTTTTGTCTTATTTCAGATTTTCCTAGTTCTAGACACACTTAGGGCTAGGGTTTATGCAGATTTTCTATCTCTTTACAAGTTTAAATACAAACTAGGGGTTTGAACAATGAAAAACCCACATTAGAAACCAAAATAAAACTTTGTTTTATAGTTGATTTTACCGATCTAAGTCTGGATTCCAGTGGGGAAGCAAAGTGTTGACCGTATACTTCATCATCCACTTTCAGTTTTCTAGAAAATTTGAAAGGGACTAGGTCACCAATAGTCGTGAACTAGTCCCACTAGACTTTTTTGCCAAAGGTTTTTGTAGATTTGAGTACCCAGTTGGCCGGAATGGAGTCAGGAATAGTTTTCCAGAAAAGGGACTAGGTCGCCCAACTTGGCATAAGTGTCCCAATGGGCTTAAAAGTCATGTTTCTCATATTTTTAGAGGCTTCCATAACTTTCTCTTCAGTTTACAGTAGTTTCCAAGTGCATTTATCTACTCTATTAGGTTATATTGCTTTGTATAATCCTTATTTTGTCTTTGTTGCATTACATCATGTGTTTTCTAGCAATATAGATTTCAATAAATTGCATGTAATAGTTAGCTTCATTTACAAGATTATAGCACTTAGCATAATTCATCATAAGCATGTTCAACGCATTTCAATTCGTAGCAATTGAATGAATCACAAGAATTATGTTCTCACAAAGGGATATCCTCTTCCTTCTAGGTGAAAACCCTATAAAGTAGTAGGAGACCTATCCCTTTATAAAACAAACATAAATTTTGTGGTTCATTTTGGTGAACCTGCATTTAGACACATCTTGCTTCTGATTTAGTCTACATTGGAATCCTAGAAACTTCTTCTTATAGCCTTGCATTGAATGTTGTATTGTTTAAAAAGACATCCTAGGGTTTCATACTTTCCCCTTAGTGAAAAAGACTCATCTTTGCACTCATTTCCTTGCATATTAAAGAAATTTTGCATATACCATAAAGTGTGGCACATTACAGTCCAGAACACTACATTTTTCATCAGAAAAAACTCAAAAAAACCCATACTGGGACTAAGTCGCCACCTTGGGCAACCTAGTCCCAGTAGACATTTTTCATCAGTAATTTCTAAATTTAGTTGCCAGCTTCTGCACTTTCTGTTTGTTACTATTTATGCTTTGTTTTATATCAATTACTTTATGTTGCATGGTTTTCATTAGCTCAAACATCTTTTATTGTAATGGAATTTGTGAGTAGCATTAGATCTTTACAAGTTTCATTATTTGCTTTAGTTCCTAGTTCTTCTAAAGAAAATTTAGTGGAACATGAAAACACAAACATAGAAACATTGCATGCAATGATGCACACACTTCTTCGTGCTTTAGGAAAACTATATCACCCAAACCTTTTAGTTGTGATGCCTTGGATAAGTTAGATGAATCCCTTCAAGGCTTCCTCTCACTAAGTTCATCCACTAAGGTTTGCGATAATAAAGCCCAAACCACCCCTCCCTTGTCTCCCAAACCTTTTAGTTGTGATGATATGGGTAAGTTAGATGAAGTTCTTCAGGATTTCATTTCACCTAACTCATACACTATGGTTTGTTGTGAACAAACCCAAACAAAATATGTCAATTTCATCCAACCTTAACTTGTTCTCTACCCACCTTCCCATACACCCCAAACACCCTCTAAACCTAAATTTACCCTTTACCCTCCCAAGAATGATACCATTTCCCACACTCATTATACTCACAATAACCCACATGGACACAACAACAAACTCCCTCAACATCCCTACCATTTCCCAACCCCATCTTACTTGCAACACCTCATTTCAACTCACAACTAAGTAGGGAGTATGATTTGGCTAAACAACTTAAGAAAACTCATGCCAAGATATCTCTTTGGGATATTCTTTATAATTCTCGTAACTATCACTCTATGCTTCAAATGACATTGCAACAGATAGTGGTCCCTCCTGGTACAAATGCTAATGATGTGGAAGCTCTCTTACAAGACATGAACACAACTAATGTGGATATTACTTTCTATCAACATGAGCTCCCTCCATTAGAATTAAGAAAAAAAATGAAGCCTTTATGATAATAGCCCAATATGATCGAATAGGAATAAAAAAGACCCTTGTTGACAATGGCTCTACCCTAAATGTGTGCAGTGCAAAGCTTATTCATAGGTTACAAGTGGATAGATCACAAATCGAATTTGATTCCTTATCCATTAGAGGATTTGACAATGTTACCAATTTATTCCTTGGTGTCATCACCTTACCCATTATTGTTGGAATGGTTACACTGCAAACTCCTATTAATGTCATGCCCTATGAAATTTCTTATAATATCCTCTTGGGAAGACCATGGATACATGAGATGCATTTGGTACCCTCGACCCTTCATCGCAATATGAAATATGTCTATAATAAAAAAATTTACCAAATTGACTTAGACCCCGAGAATGAGAGTTTCTTACAACTTGAAAAGGGAACATCAAGCTCTCTCAACACCTTAATTCCCACCTCCAACATTTCCCTTTCGAAGAAGAATCAACCAAAAGACAAATCTAAGTTTAGTTTACTTGGTGATGACTAGGGCTCTTTAGAATTCACAACTTCATTTATGGGTGAGTGTATTGCTCCACGAAAAGAGGATGACCAACAAGAGAAATCAAATGTCCTCTCTACCCAAGAAGAACACCCTACCCACACATCTACCTCATCTCTTTTGGAAGAAAACAAAACATACACAACAAATTTTGATGAGATAGATTATCAAAAACCACCTAACCCATAAGAAATGGAAAGACTTTATGGAAGTGGTTATGATCTTGTGAAACAATTAGGCTATAATGGTAAATGATGTGGAAAGAATGAGCAAGGAATTCGTGTACCCATTGAACCTAATACGCAAGGAACTAAGACCGGTCTAGGGTTTTCCTTTCCTAAGGCTACCAAGGCCAACCGACACCCCTCCCTCAATATCAACACTATCACATGCACATCAATAGCCAATCTCACTCTCAAACATCTTGAATTCCTTGATATGGATTCCCCCCTATTCACTTATGTTCATGATGATGAAGCTTTGAAAAATCTGTTAGGTGCTTTGGGTAAGACTTCTCATTCCAAGATTCATTCCTCTTGTGCTATGATAACTTCTGAGCTCCACGTTCATGACATCAAGGATACTCCTACAAGCATGGAACCATATCATCCTAAAGTTTCTAATTCCAATGCACTCCCTTTAGGTGACATCCTCGACATACCAATGGAGATCGAGGATAAATACAAAGTCATTAAAATTGGGAAGTTCCTTGATGATGAAGAACAAGAGGATCTTGCAACCTTGCTCCACATTTTTCCTAAACTATTTGGTTATAAATTTTTTGATATGTTTGTAATAGATCCAAAGAAAGTCACCAATAACATTGTCCTTAGTGAAAATGTTAAGCCCATTCACCAAAAGATACGAAATATGAACCCTAAGATAGCCTTTCATGTTAAAGGAGAACTTGCAAAACTCCTTGACGTGGGGGTCATTTTCCCTATCGATTATTCTCCTTCGATATCAAACATTTTCACAGTGGCCAAACTCGATAATCATGTTAGGATATGTATAGATTTTAGAGACTTGAATAAAGCCTCCTTAAAAGATGACTTTCCTCTTCCTTACATCGACATGATCATGGATTCCATTGTTGGACATGCTTTATTATCCTTTATGGATGGATTTTCTGAATATAATCAAATCTTCATAAACCCACAAGATCAATACAAGACAGCCTTTACATCTTCTTGGGGAGCATTTTGTTGGGTTACGATGCCTTTTTGTTTAAAGAACACTGGTGCTACCTATCAATGTGTAACGTCCTTAATCTTTCATGACTACATCCATAAAATCTTAGAAGATTATGTTGACAACATTCTATCTAAATCCTTAACCCACCAAGATAATGTGAATGTTCTTTGAAAAATATTTGAGCACATGCATAAATATAACATGTGCTTAAATCCCCAAAAGTGTGTCTTTGGAGTAGATAGCGGTAAAATCTTAGGGTTTATCATATCTCATAGAGGCATTGAGGTGGACATGAAGAAAATTTATGCTATAATTAATATGCCACCTCCTCGTAACATCTCACAATTGTGTACATTGCAAGGAAAAATTCAAGCCATCTGTCGTTTTGTCATATCCTTAACTGATCATATGTTACCTTTTACACACCTCCTCAAAAAGGATGTAAACTTTGATTGGAATGATGATTGTAAACAGGCGTTTGAGAGTTTGAAAGAATACTTTGCAAATCCACCTATTTTACAACCCTATACCAAACCAACCATTCATCCTTTATAAAGCCGCTTCTACCCACGCTCTTACTACCTTGTTGGCTCAACAAGACACCAATTGAAAAGAGCATATTGTTTTTTATATCAATAAAATGCTCCTAGATTATGAGACTCGTTACTCAACAATCGAAAAACAATGTTTGGCTCTTGTATTCACTACTAGTAAGTTGCAACATGACTTACTAAATGCATAAATACAAGTGATGAAAAAGTTTGATCCTCTCATATATCTTTTCAATAAAGCGGATCTTTCTGGATGTCTCGCTCAATGGGTCATGTTGTTAATCGAATTTGACCTTAAGTTTTTTTCTCAAAAGAAATCAAAGGCCAAGCCTTAACCAACCATTTAGCCAATGCTCCTTCACCTTTAGTCTTAACCACCAGTCACTCCTTTCCTGATTATAGTGTGTTCACCATAGACATTCCTACATGGGAATTGTACTTCGATGGATCCAAGTGTCGAACAAGCTCCGGTGTTGGAGTTATTTTAATTCTTTTATCCTATCACCTCAATTTCCTATGTACGAATAACACAGTTGAGTATGAAGCGTTAATCATTGGATTACACGTTGCTTTAGTCATGGGAATTAAGGATATCAAAATCTATGGTGATTCGTAATTAGTGATTAAACAAATCAATGATCTTTATCAAACTAAACATGATAAACTATCATAATATAAGGATCTCATCCTGACTTTGTTAGAGAATTTTGACTCATTCACCATTGATAACATCCCTCAGAAAGACAGTCGACATGTGGATACAATGGCTAGTGTGACCTCTCTTATCTCTCCTATAGATCCTTCTGAAAAAATTGTCTTTACCATCCACCCCATTATGAAACCCTCCATCAACAATAAACCTGATGATTTATTTTCTACTTTTCTAGATAATTCATGTGAATGGTATGATGCCATCTATAACTATTTAAAGGATAGTACCATTCCCGAGCCTACAACCAGAAATACCCGCACTCGCCTCAAAAAGTTAGCCACTAAGTATATAATCCTTGTTGATACATTGTACAGAAGACCCTTTGATGGAATTCTTTTTTGATGTCTCAAGGATGTTGAAACTCAGCTTACCCTTGAACAAGCCCATTCTGGCACTTGTGGAGGACATTTTGGAAGAAAACCCTTAGTGAAAAATCTCCTTCGCATGAGTTATTACTGGAAAAACATGGAAAAAGACCGCTATGTGTATGTTAAGAGAGGACATCAATGCCAAGAACATAGCCATTTGATCCATGCTCCTGCTTCTGAGCTTTGTGCCCAGATACTTATTTGGTCGTTCTCTATGTGGGGATTGGACTTAATTGGAAGAATATCACCACCTTCTTTTGTTGGACATACGCTTATCATTACTACTATTGACTATTTCACCAAATGGGTAGAAGTTATTCCCCTCCGATCTACCACTACTGATGTGATATGTCATTTCTTATTGGAGCACATCATCGCTCGCTTTGTCCTTCCTTCCGCATTAGTCTTGGAAAATGGTACACCATTTAAGAACAATGATGTGAAGAAGTTTCTTGAGACCTTTCATATTCAACATCGATTTTGAACACCTTACTACCCACAGTCTAATGGTCAAGCTGAAATTACTAATAAAATCCTAGAACAAATCCTTAAGAAGACTATTAACCAAAACCAAAAAATTGGCATACACAATTTCAATATGCGTTATTGGCATATTGCACAAGTGCTTGCTCTTCTATAGGTAATACACCTTTCAACCTTATTTATGGTATCGAGGCTATCCCACCTTTAGAGTTAGAAATCCCTACATTGTGGATTTCTCTCCAAGGTCTTGTTGATAATAAAACCTATGTGGAACAACGATTACACCAACTTGAAATGCTTGATGAACAACACATAAATGCTCTTGAGCATCTTCAAGCTTATGCTAGACAATTGCAACATAAACACGAGATTGGTTTCATTCCTCAGATATTTACCAAAGGTGATTTGGTTTTATATGAAAACCAACGTAATACTACTGTTGACTACACTGACAAAGGAAATTTCAGTCCTAATTGGTTAGGTCCCTATGTGATCAATAATAATTATGGATTTGGTGCTTATACCTTAACCAAACACGATGACACTCCTCTTAAAAACCCCATTAATGTCGCGCACTTGCGTCAATATTATGTCTAATCCCCTTTTTGAATGGTATGAAGTATAGAGTAGTTTTGTTAGAGCTATTGGATTATATCCTATGGGATTTCTCATTGCTTCGTTCTTGACAAATCATTATGCATGTGTCCTAAACACTAAAGTGATTATTTAATTCATTCTATAATTGCTTTAGATTTCATACTATTCAATATTTCTTCTTGTGTGTTATGTTACTGAAAATAAGCTCATAACATACTTGATCCTTATGTTGTATCTAATAGAAACTATACTAAGTTTTTAAATTAGATCACATAAATCTTGTTAAAGCATGTAGACATTAGTTAAATAATCCTATTTAATTGAGCACATTGATATTTAACATTCACACATTAAATCACAACATAATGCATATATATATATATCAAAAGTTTTTTTGTACATATCATCATAATATACAATGTCACTAAGGACTGTGATTACCAGATCCCTTGAGATTTGGTACTTGCGTTGCATCAGTAGTAGGACAACAGGAGATGGTCGTGCATGGTCATGATCGCAATCCGCTAAATCTGATTGTGAAATCCATCCCCTCCATCAGTGTGAGTTTCAACAATTGCTCTCCTACTATCTGATCCCTCTCCACTTGCAACCATGCCACCTCTCTCTCTAGTCTCTCCACCTTTGTTGGAGTCTATGACAACTGTGCTTGTGGTGCAGCCCGAACTTGGTGGATTTGTCTCCTCAAGCCCTCATATGTTGCCCATAGTCTTGCAAAGGGTCTCAGCATCTCTGGATCTCACTCCACAATAGGTGGGGGCACATAATTAGAGTCCATCTCCTCTTTGTTGAAATATTTTTATACTATCTCCACAACCGCCTAATGGTAGAGCTCTCATCAATCCTTTGAGGACCCTGTAAGATCAAACCAAAATTTAATCAGTACACATCATGATATATATATATGCATCAAATCATACATCAAAATATAAAATACATGTATCCAAATTAAATATCATCACCTATATCTCTAGTGGGATGAGAAATGTCCACCTCATCCTATGTTGGGGGCATGGATGATTACTAGCCTCCCCTTGGTTGTGAGTGCTAGTGCCTACTACTGTTGTTGTCCAGGATCTGGTCATATGGATGGGTGAGGCCTCTCTCCAATCATATCGGTCCCTGGCTATTGCCTCATCACCCTCACTCAAGGGTTGCTCCTCAACTCTATCCTCCTCCTCCTCCTGTTGATCCCCATCCTCCTCCTCCTCTCCCTCATGTCTGTCATAATCTGGATCTACATCCTCATCGATGATATCAGTAAATATGTTTTTAGCCTTGTATTGTGTCTCCTTGGCTTTGTCCTACATCCCCCACTGGTCCATCCATCAGAAACACCAGATCTGGTTGTAATGTTATCCACCACTCCTCAAGATCACACGTGGCACTGACATCATCTACGTCGGCCATCGATGGCTGATTGTGATCAAAATAGTCGAAGTCACTATAGGCAACATCGTTTAGTGTAAATCGTGTTGTATCACCTGGCTTCTGAGCACTCCAAATGGATCTCCTAAATGATGACAGTGGTTGGGGTGGTGTCTGTACCTATCCAAACTCTCTCATCACCTGATCATAGTAGAAGGGTCACACAATGTGATCATGTCGCCCCACCAAAAATTTGTCCATTTGTAGTCTCCTCAACTATCTGGTGTGATCTGGCCATTTTAATACAAGATGGTATGGTCTCCACATGATTTCATCCTCCTCTAGTCAGTCCAACATCACCCTCCAAAAGTGTATATCACCATACTGCCATAGTCGTCATAGTGGATAACCAAATGTCTTTGGATAGCCTACCATTGTCAGACATGGGAAGCCAGTCGACCTAGTAAATGTGATATGCTCCAGGCACCACACCTACAAAAGTGTACAATGTACTATGTTATCTAGCTTTCGGAAGAGAAATCACCCAAGGTCATAATATAAATGTGATAGGATGCACCGTCTCTAAGCGTACATTCTCTAGTGCTCCGCCATCCCTCATATCAGGTGCACTAGCCTACCCTCAAGGTCTATTGCTCATCCATCTAGTAGGAGGACCAACGTGATCGTGTGCATCATGATCCACCTCACTACTGGCACTCATGAGTACAATAATAGTGCTAAATCGATATGTCCTACTACTCTGTCGGCATAGACTGGTCCGCCAAGGCAGTAGTGCATGTTTTCCCATTGCTCATGGAAAGACCGACCCCTCTCAAGGCACACTCACTCCCCCCAAATAGGGACTCATAGTATCCTATGTACACCCTCTAAAGTAATGGTCATCTCTCTTGTGGATAGATGGAAGGTACAAGTATCTGTTGGCAACACAAGGGTAGACAACTAAGAGGGGCGGTCAATCAATTGTCACATAATTTCAAACTTATTAAATTTGTTAACCCTTATTCTCAGATATGATTAATAACCATGAAAGCATAAATCAATAGCACATCAAAAATACACATAACACCAAGATTTTTGTGTGGAAACCCTGTTAGGGGAAAAACCACGATGGAGGTTAATCCATAAGTTTATACTTTGTTAAAAGTATAAGAAGAATAAATGGGAATGCACATGCATTCAGGCACACTGCCTACAACTCACTAATCAGATACAAAGGAAGACTCACTATCTTATAGAAACATTCATATTAAATCCATTTGAAGAATTTGAACTAAGAGAGTAGCATCTGCTAATGCTCGATTACAGTTCCAGTTCAAGACATGAACATTTTTTCACTTTTCTTTACTCTTCTTCACACCTTTCTCTACCTTCGAATGATCTAATATTATTCACACATAGCACTCGCATACTTCACACATCAAATGAGATAAACAATCGCTCATATATATCTGCAACAAGTAATTGCATTGCTTCATGTCGACTTGAACAAAATAATAGAATGAATGCAAACTGTCAGCCCAAAACAATAAATATTATTAATACAAATCAACGAAGGTCAACCACAAAATAGTAGAGACCCAAAACAATGTCCTCGAACACAAAAAACCTTCAAAGATTTTTCCTCGAAGATCCACAACACGCTATAATCACCCTGTTGATTATGAACATGAAAAACATGAACAGGCAAGAGAAAATCATGGATCGCAAGCACAACGATCAATGAAGATGTGAAAAATAGATAGAATGATCTAGAAATATCCACAAACACCATAGGAACATACACAACAACTCATGTTACTAGAATCACATTATCTTCTTCCAAGAACACCAACTTTAGTAGCAGAATAATTGTCAGAACACAAAAACTCATAGCTTGCTCAAATATTTATGCGCACCTCTGAAACTTTCAGTGGGTAAACTAGATAGGATTGAAAACAAACCCTTTAATCCAAAACTTCTCACTGTTAACATACTGAACTTTCCATCATACTGATCTTCGCTGCTTCACAGACAACTTGTAACTTATTTTATTACAATTTTCTCAATATCCTCGACATATACAATCTTAAAGACATTAATGCTATTAGTGTTGACATCAATGACAACCACATATCAGCAACACAACCACAACATCCAAAAATCTCCCCCTTTGGCATTGATGGCAACACATGATGTGAAAAACACCATCAACACAACTAACTTCAACACTTACTCCATCTTAGGTTCTGACTCTTTTCTCATGACTTCTTCCATTTTTTTTCAAATTATTCTTCTCCCCCTTTGGCATCAATGAGAAAGATACACAAGCTCCCCCTGAGTAGTAGCCACACAACATCAATTTGAATCAAGATATGACTATGAAATGCTCGGATTGATGCAATGTCTTGCATCTTAGTTCTGATTAGAAGGGGTAATAAACCCTAACTTCCCTCTGATATACTCAAAAGTATCCTTAGGAAATGGCTTAGTAAATATGTCTACAATCTGCTCCTTAGTAGGCACATACTCTAGTCTGACTTCCTTATCACTCACCTTGTCTCTCAAAAAGTGGTATTTGATATATATGTTTGGTCTTTGAATGAAGCACCGGATTCTTAGAAATGTTAATTTCACTTGAATTATCACATAATTTAGAAATAGGTTCATCATACACAACTCTGATATATTTCAACATCTGCTTCATCCATAATACTTAAGTACAATTGCTAGTAGCAACAATGTATTATGCCTCTATAGTAGAAAAAGAAATGGAATTCTGATTTTTACTTAACCATGAAGTCAGCTTCTTTCCCAAGAAATTTTTTCCACCACTGGTACTTTTCCTATCATTCACATCTCCTACCCAATCAGCATCAGTAAAGGCACTTAGAGTAAGATAATCATCTTTAGGATACCTCAGGACAAAATCAACTATTCCTTTCAAGTATCTAAAAATTCTTTTTATAGTAGTCACATGAGATTCCTTAGGATCGGCTTGAAATCTTGCAATAATACATACAACATTCATGATATCAGGTCTAGTTTGAGTCAAATAAAGAAAGCCACTAATCATTGATTTGTATCTAGTCTAATTTTCCTTCGGATAATCATCATTTTTTGTCAACTTACATCCAATCACCATGGGTGTATCGACTGGCTTTGAATATTCCATACCAAACTTCTTTAGCAATTATTTCACATATTTGGAATGAGATATAAAGATCCCTTTATCTAACTGAGTAATTTGCAATCTCAAAAAGAATTTCATCTCTCCAATCATTGACATCTCAAACTCATTCTGCATCTCATTAGAAAACTTCATGCACAAACCATCATCTCCTCCAAAAATGATATCATCAACAAATATTTCCACAAACAACTCTTTATCATCATCAATCTTGAAATACAGATTACTATCAGCAATACCTTTGTTAAATCCAAGCTTCAGAAAATACTTGTCCAATCTGGCATACCAAGCTCTGGGGGCTTTCTTGAGTCCATACAATGCTTTCTTTAACCAACACACCATATTTCCCTAATCAGTCAATTGAAATCCATCAGTTTTCTCAATGTACACTTATTCTTCCAATTCGCCATTTAGAAATGTTGACTTGTCATCCATTTGATAAACCTTGCAGTTTTTGTAATCAACATAAGAAAGAAATGGTCTCACAACTTCAATTCTAGCAACAAAAGAAAACTTCTCTTCAAAGTCAATTCCTTCCATCTAAGAATATCCTTTGCATACCAGTCTTGCTTTGTTTCTGATAACTTCACCTTGCTCATTCAGTTTGTTTCTAAGGACTCATTTAGTTCCAATTATATTTTTATCCTTAGGAACAAGATTCCATGTATTATTCTTCTCATTTTGTTGCAGATCTTCTTTCATTTCTTCAATCCAATGTTCATCTTTGCATTCTTCATTTACATTACTTGGCTCGGTCTTTGATATCAAACAATATTCTTCTGCAATTCTTCTCCTAGTTTGGACACCTTTGTTCTTATCACCTATAATCTGATTTTGTGAATGATTTAATCTCACATACCTTGAATTTTTAGTTTGTTCTTGAATTTTAGGCTCTTATGATCTCTCTTATGCACTTTCACTAGTTTCTCCTTCTTCTTGATCTTCTTGATTCACCGAAATGATTTGAACTTGATTTGAGGTTGGATCTTTGTTTGTACTATCATTCTAATCATTAGAATCATATCCATAGGTTCTATATGGTCTAGCAATGTCTTCATCAACCTTAACATTTGCACTTTCAACCATTTTCTGCAATCTCTTGTTGTAGCACTAGTAGGCCTTGCTCTTAGTAGAATAACCAAGAAAGATTCCTTCATCACTTCTAGCATCAAAATTTCATATATCTTCGTCTCTTCTAATGTAGCATTTAATCCCAAAGTTTTTGAATATCTAACCATAGGCTTATGACCAAACCATAGCTCAAAAGGGGTCTTACCAGTATCACCTTTGATTTTTACATGATTGAGGATATAAACAACATTAGTCACAACTTCTCTCACATAGATATGAGGAACATTTCCTTCCAACATCATAGTTCTATCAGCATCTTGAACTATCCTATTTTTCCTTTCCACAACTCCATTTTGCTGAGGGGTCCATGGTGTAGATAATTGTCTCTTTATCCCATGTTCTTCACAAAAAGAATTGAACTCACCAGAAGTGAATTCACCACCTCTATCTGATCTCAGACACCTAATCTTTAGACCAATCTTTGTCTTAACCATAGCCTTAAAGATCTTGAACTTATCTAGAGCTTCATATTTCTCCCTTAATAAATTGACCCACATCATCCTATAATAATCATCAATAAGCAACATAAAATACCTATAACCCTGCAAACTTCTGATTGTAGCAAGACCACACAAGTCAGTATACACAAGCTCCAACAATTCATTTGAACAATGTTGCTTGCTCTGAAATGAAATTCTAGTTTGCTTTCCTAACTGGCATTCCTTGCATATGGCATTAGTAGGCTTTACCAACTTAGGAATATCTCTCACTACCTAGGTATAACTTATCTTGATAATACTATCAAAGTTTACATGACACATTCTCCTATGCCACAACTAGCTTTCATCAACTTGAGCAATCATACAACTTTTACTAGCAACATTCAGGTGAAAAATGTTACCTTTTGTTTTTGTACCTAAAGAAACACATTTACAGAACTTCCCAATATTCTACACCTTCCATCCTTGAATTGAAGATTATATCCCTTATCAACCATTTATCTAACTCTCAAAATATTATGCTTCAAACCTTCAACATAAAGAACATCATCAGTATTATGCTTACCATCAAAAGAAATACATCCTCTGCCACAAATTATACCACCATTGTTATCACCAAATATTACAACACCACCATCATACTTTTCTAGGCTCATAAATTTTCTTTTATCACCTATCATGTGATGTGAACACCCACTGTCAATTAACCATTCATCCTTTTCTTCAACTTGATCACCTAGGGCTTTCTCCACATTTGTACAACTAGAAGATTTAGTAGACACGGGTTTATTTTCATTGATAGAAATAAACACAAAATCATCTTCACTTACATTCCCTTTATCAGATTTGTCATGAGTCACACCTTCATCAGTAGCATAATAACACTTCTTGTGAAATCTAGGCTTGTTATATCTTGGCTTAGGGACTCTTTCTGAACACCTTGATGCAAAATGACTTATCTTATTATAGGAAAAACATTTAATAGGAAAATTTCCTTTATACTTACCTTATCCTCTGGCTTCTCTTTTAACAATAAGTGCTTCAAGATAATTCGGTTCTCTTTCTTCTTCAATCTGTCTCATTTCTTCTTCATACTTGAATACCTTTCTAGAAGAAATTCCACTTGGATCATATCTTTTCTTATCTCTTCCAGAGCTAGTAGCTTTGAAAGCAGATTCTATCTTAGAAAGGGCATCACCGAATTCACTCAACTCAAAAGTAGTAAGTTTACCAATCAACTTATCTCTGCTTACACTTTTCACAATCCTGAGCTCATCAATAGTTGTAGCTTTAAATTTGTATTCATCGGGCAAGGATTTAAACACTTTAACAACAATCTCTGATTCATCTAGCTGTCCACTAGCACATCTGATACCACACACAAGTTCATTCACTCTTTGCATGAAAGCAGTAATTTTCTCATCATTGCCCATTTTCAAAATTTCGCATTTCCCTTTCAAACTCTGTAGCTTAGCAATCTTCAAATTAGCATCACCTTCATACAAAGTTTCCATATTTTTCTAGATCTCTTAAGCAGTCTTAAGATCCATAACATTTGTCATCTCAGAATCAGTCAAAGCACTCAATAGTGTTTCCTTAGCTCTGATATTGTATTCAGCATCCCTAATCTTAGCATTAGTAGTAGAACCACTTTGAGGAATAATATACCTATTACTTGTTGTGTCACCAAAAATTGTATACCTTGGCACTTTTTCACTCATTTTGGCCTTTTTTACCTTGATTCAAACTTGTAAACTTGCAATTCATCAATAATCTAATGACATTTTACTAAGGTGTTGTGAAGTGTTGTAACACATTTCCTCACTTTTATAAGACCCTTTCAACACAATTCACCTAAATAACACCTTCTTACACCTTCCTAAGCCTTATGACATAGTGTTGTAAAGTGGTGTGATGGATTTTTACATTTATCTAGGCTTATCACCCCTAAATTAACCCTTTTCAATGCTAATTTTGTCCCCCTAATGTACTTTTAGGCCCGATTAAAGTGTGTTTTGGGAGGAAAGGCTAATAAACCTCATTAACCACTATTTTATTCCCGACCACCACTTGGGTTTGCCCAAATGGACTAGGTTGCCACTTTGGGTGACATGGTCCTTTTAGGCATAAAATTCAAAATTAAAACATAAAACTTGTGAGAATTTGCCCCCAAAACCCTAAGGTCGGCCTATCATAAGTCATTTTCAAGACAATTAGGGTTTAACATGTACAAATAAGGGTTTTCATCCTCATTTTTCTCTCTTCTTGGCTCATTTTTCACCTTCACTCATCTTGAAAAGCAATCTAGCATTCAAGTCTTTCAAAGCAAGCAAACAAGCATTAGGGTTTCACAAGAAACCTCTATTGGATTTTCTCTTGCATGTTGCAGACATCTTCAACAAAGGATTTGGTAAGAGTTTTTATTTTCTTTGTCATTAAATCTTCCATTCCTTTCATTACATTTCATTTAGATTTGATTATCAAAATGGGGTTTGACTAATGCAAACCCCTATTCTCTAACCCTAACCATTGTCTCCTTCTTTGCATGTGTGTTTGCAGGTCTTTCTATATAGGTTTGAGATGCTTGGAAGGTGCTCTCAACTCATCAAAGGAATCCAAGTCAACAAAGCCCTAGTTCCAGCTTGGAGACCTCTCTCTGCCCATTTTCAATAGAGTCTGAACTAGACACCTGTTGGGAACCATAGTGCCGACCGAGAGCTCCAACCTCCTCTTTTAGGTTCCCAAAAACCCAAAAGAGGACTAGGTCACCCATAATGGTGACCTAGTCCCTTTGAGCTTGTTTTTTGGGGATTTTCATATTTTTGGGCACCCATTTCACAGAAACCTGTTCTGGCAAGTCTTTTGAGAAAGAGGACTAGGTCGCCAAACTTGGTGGGAATGTCCTTCTACTGATTTCAGGCATTTTTCAGAATATTTTGGGACCAATCATCTGCTACTTCCAATACACAGGTGCACAAGTTCTATTACTTCTTGTTTCCTTTCTATTTATACACATTTAGGTCATTTTAGCATAGCTCATTTACTTTACATTGTTATGTTTACATTATTTAGTTAGATTTAGTTTCATTTCATTCACAACACTCAGCCACACCTTTGCACACAAATTCACAACCCTACTCAAACCCCCATTCCTTCCTTTGAATGCAATCACCCAAAACATATCAGCAAAGAGGAAAAAATGGCATTCCTATACTAAGTGCTTCTAGGGTGAAAAACCCTAGAAGCCTATTTGGGGAATCCACTTCCCCTTGTCAAGTATATGCTTTTGGTGGTCTATTTTGGTGAACCTGACTGTCCTAAACTTGGTAACTTTCTAGTTTTGCATTTCATCTTAGGAGGTAGCTTGCAGTGCATTAAAAATTTGCATTATTTGCATCCTAGGGTTTATAGAAAATTGCAATAGTAAAATTTTTATGTTACCTTGCATTTTTGCATATATAATTTCATTGAAAAACCTCCATATTTCTGTATTTTCATCTTAGGATCGCTCTATACAATCTAAAACACATCAAAAACCACTTTAAAAACTCAGAATATTTGAACAAAATCCCTACTGGGACTAGTTCACCATTTTGGGCAACCTCGTCCCTATTCAAATTTTTAACTACCTATTGCAGCCTTTGAAACTTCATTTATGTGCTTCCCATACCTCTTGATAACATATACTATAAGTCTAGAAATTTCGGAGAACATAGGTTTTAGGCTTTCCCCTCAAAATCATCATTTTAGGGTAGTCATTTTTGATAGACCTTCCTAATTAGATTTGCAAAATGATTACATTTCTGAAAAATGTCCATAATATTCATTAAAGTACTTTTCACTTCTACTCATACAATGTATACATTCATAATACTATGCATAAGTTTACTAAAAGTGCTTTTATTTCTTTCATATTCATTGTTTACATTCTTCAAACTTAGCATATATTGAATATACATGTTCTATATTTTTGCATATACATTGTTCACTTTGCTGAAATATTGCATGACATGGTTACAAATACTTTTTTTGTTTGTTCAAACAATGTTAATGTCTTAAAAATATAGATATGCTCACCAACCTTCCCCACCCCCTCCCTATGAGATTGTTTTAGTGATAGATAATACAACCTTGGATGTTCTGAATGATCCTATTAGTTCTTCCCCTAATCTCTGTCCTCTTGGTGATGCAGAGATTTTAGTGCTAGAAGAACCAATTAGTGAGAGTTGTGAGAACCCTAGTTGTTTCTCTCCTCTCACCTCTCTTAACCAACATGACAACACCACCATAAAGGATCATTAAAATAACACTTTTCCTTCTCCTAGATGTGAAGAAGATACTTTTTCGATAGAAGATACAATTGATGAAATCCATGTGTCTCTTAGTTGTCCTCCTTCTCCTCTGGAACCCCTCATTAAACAAGACAATTCCCTAATTAATCATCCTCTTATTTGCGATAGAGTCCCTTTCGAAGAACCTAACTTTGAATGTCAACCACATTTGGTTGGTAACTCTCCTAAGAACTCTCCTCCTCAAAAGAATATCACGGTGCAAGCACATGTGAACCTTGACACCTATCCTTTAAACACCAAACCTTCCCTAGGATAAGATAATCAAGTGATATTAGAATCCCCTTCACCCACACATCATGCACATCAAGACAATATTTTTGAGTTTATGACCACACAAGTGGGATCTCCTTTAATTAGTGAGTCCCCTAAGTCTCCTCCCACTAGTGAGTTACATAGGAAATTCAAAGCTATCTTGAAATCCATGATGCACTCCACTCATACCAATGTTTTTCAGCCACTAAGTTGTAACTTAGTGATTCAAACACCTAGGGGATCACCCACCACTCCTAAGCCATTTCCTCTTTCTCATCGTAGAGTCCCTAGTGTTGAGGACCTTAAAAAGGCTCCTATTGACATTTTTGTATGGGAACTTATTCAAATTTCACCTACAGTTAAATTTTTATTTCAAGAAATGGTGTGCATACATAGGGAGGAGATTGAATCCTCCATAAAATTGAACAATATCTCATCCCCAACTCATCCCATGCAAGTAACCCAATCCGATATCACATTCTCTACACATGAGTTTCCCTCACTTGAGGTTCAAATCAAGAATTATCCCTTGATCATAAAGGTGATCATTAATGAGTCTCTAGTTGGGCACACTCTCATAGACAATGGATCATAAATTAATCTTTGTAGCATCGATCTCCTTCACAGACTTGGCATGGACACAAATCTTAGTCAGTCTAATTATTTCCATATTCATGGCTTCGACAATGTTAATAGGAAACCACTAGGGATGATCACATTACCTATCAAGGTTAGACTTGCAGTATTGCCTACTCCTATCCATATCATGCAAGGACCCCTTCTATACCATCTTATCCTAGGGAGACCCTGGATTCATGCTATGAAAGGAGTCCCATCTACCCTTCACCGCACTTTGAAATTTGAATACCATAATAAGATATATACGGTTCATATAGATGCACAAATCTATGCATCAACTAATCACAACATTTCCAACTCCCCTACTCCTTTCATCCCTAAATCCAAACTTACCCAAGTTGATGCTACTCCTTCACCTACAAAAAAAACTCTTTCATGATCATTGGGGGTTGTTAGATTCTTCACCTCCTTCTAGTAAAAACTCTACAATATCACCCTCTTGGTCCAAAGAGTCATATACCAACCATTCATTTTTAAGATACAA
The DNA here is from genome assembly GCA_007115665.2 of Sequoiadendron giganteum. NCBI lineage: Eukaryota > Viridiplantae > Streptophyta > Pinopsida > Cupressales > Cupressaceae > Sequoiadendron > Sequoiadendron giganteum. The sequence continues at coordinate 92,328,654 of CM021101.1, read as the reverse complement.
GTTCTCATAATGATTGGGGTCTTACACCTCCCTTTAAAGGAGAATATGAAACCTCACGACCTACATGAAAACCACCATATGTCTTCTATATTCAACTTGTTCCTACATTAACACCATTACCCCATGGTGGTGATGTGGGATATACCTCTCCCATCCCTCATGAAGGCACAACACATAACACTCAAAATGATTTATGTTCTTATACAACAACCAATCCTTCTCCAAACAACACAACCCCTTCATCTAACTTGGAAGATTGTTTTGGTATCAGCCACCATCTTCTTCCTACACATGGATTCAATAAACACATGATGCAAAACGACATATCATCTTCTTTCAAGGAATATTTAGGGTTACCTCCCTTCAAACAATAACCTTCAAACATCTCCTGGAGCTTAGTGTTCTCCCTCCTGTGGGGGCACCTAATTCCTCTCCCTAATCCACACCTTCATCCTTTTGGCTAACCTTTTCCTTGCACTAAGTGAGGGAAAGGGGTTCGTTAGCCTTGTCCTCATATGTCACTTTTTGTTACATCTTTTGACTAGACGTTAACATCTCATGAACATACAAGAGCAAGTTTGAGATGTGGACGCCATTTCTTAAGGTTAACTCGCATGTGACATACCATCATTTCCATGGTGCAACCATGCTTGGAAATATCTTACTTGGCATAGGGATTTCCAAGTAGGCTCTCATGTTCCTTTCCTTTCTTTCTTTCCCTTTTCCTTTCTCTACTTTAAAGCAATTGCTCACAAAATGGTGCATAGAAATTCCTTTAAAGCGGGGGCATACTCTAGTACCATTTCTTTTTGCATTTGATTTTCTTTGCCTTTGGTTCCTAGTGTAGCCTTCCCACTTCATCTCATGAGTCTCTCGCTTTTTGGATGACATTGCATGTAATGTACTTCATGAAAGTGACTTATCTTATCATATTGCATTCCTCTTAGTAGCTTGATGTGACACACTGCATCCCCTAAGTTGGGAATTTTCTATTCTTTGATTGGTCCTCTATTGGAGACTTTACACACAATGTTCCCTAAGTCAAATAACTCGCATGAACGAAACAAGACTCCTTTGAACATCCCATTTTTCATTTTACCTTTTTTCATTTTGCACCTTTGCATACATGGCCACCTTGCATAACACAACTTGCATGCCTATAGTTCCAGCTTGCACTTGTTCATGGGTTTTAAGAATTCAAGGCTTTGCTTGTCTCATGAACTGAACCCCTGTCTTTTGTGGCACCTTATCAAAGTTATCAAGAAGTATAACTTTGGTATGGTTGAGCAGAAAGCCCAACTAGCGGCACAACTTTTGCCATAGCTAGATTTTTGTGTGTGAGTGCATACCAACTATGTGTATGTATCTCACCACCTTTTGGAATTCTCACCCAGCAGACAACCAAAATTCTCGTCGGCCCAGACTAAGTACACCCTTATTCTTTAGGACAAACAGCCTAGATCTAATCCACAACTAGATGGACAAATGATCAAAGCTTGATCCGACTCCTTTTCTCTCTCTTCACCTTTTCACATCACTCCTTGTGTGATCTTCTATACTTATGTTTAGTTTGCAATGGTATCTTGATCCTAGGGGCTTGATCATCCCTCTTGATCATAGTCAGCTCACCTTACTAGCATGAGTACATTAAATCTTGCTCGACACACATTATTCAACTACTTTAGTGTGAGTTTGAAGAATGTTCATACTCTCACTAAAGTGGGGGCTAAATGTGTCGCCAAAAAGTGTATACCTGTGCACTTTTTCACTCATTTTTCCCTCTTCCACCGGATTTTGGCCTTGTTTACCTTGATTCAGCCTTGTAAGCTTGCAATTCATCAATAATCTAACAATGTTTTACTAAGGTTTTGTGAAGTGTTGTAACACATTTCCTCACTTTTCTAAGACCCAAGTTCAACATAATTCACCTAAATAACACCTTCTTACACCTTCCTAAGCCTTATGACATAGTGTTGTAAAGTGTTGTGATGCATTTTCACATTTATCTAGGCTTATCACCCCTAAATTAACCCTTTTCAATGCTAAATTTTTCCCCTTAATGTACTTTTAGGCTCGACTAAAGTGTTTTTTGGGAGGCAAGGCTAATAAACCTCATTAACCACTATTTTATTCCCGACCACCACTTGGATTTTCCCAAGTGAGCTAGGTCGCCACTTTGGGTGACCTATTCCTTTTAGGCATAAAATTCAAAATTAAAACATAAAACTTGCAAGAATTTTCCCCCAAAACCCTAAGGTTGGCCTATCATAAGTTATTTTTAGGAAAATTAGGGTTTAGCATGTACAAATAAGGGTTTTCATCCTCATTTTTCTCTCTTCTTGGCTCATTTTTCACCTTCACTCATCTTGACAAGCACTTTAACATTCAAGTCTTCCAAAGCAAGCAAACAAGCATTAGGGTTTCATAAGCAACCTCTATTGGATTTGCTCTTGCATGTTGCAGACATCTTCAACAAAGGATTTGGTAAGAGTTTTTATTTTCTTTTTCATTCAATGTTCCATTCCTTTCATTACATTTCATTTAGATTTGATTATCAAAATGGGGTTTGACTAAGGAAAACCCCTATTCTCTAACCCTAATCATTGTCTCCTTCTTTGCATGTGTGTTTGCAGGTCTTTCTATACATGTTTGAAGTGCTTGGAAGGTGCTCTCAACTCATCAAAGGGATCCAATTCAACAAAGCCCTAGTTCCAGCTTGGAGACCTCTCTCTGCCCGTTTTCAACAGAGTCATAACCAAACACTTGCTAGGAACCAGAGTGCAAACTGAGAGATGCAACCTCCTCTTTTAGGTTCCCCAAAACCCAAAAGAGGACTAAGTCACCCATAATGGAGATCTAGTCCCTCTGAGCTTTTTTTGGGGGGATTTTCATATTTATGGGCACCCATTTCATAGAAACATGTTCTGGCAAGTTTTCTAGGGAAGAGGACTAGGTCGCGAAAATTGGCGGGAATGTCCTACTGATTTCAAGCATTTTCCAAAAGATTCTGGGGCCATTCATCTACTACTTCCAAAGCCAGGTGCACAAGTTTTGTTACTTCTTGTTTCCTTTCTATTTATACACATTTAGGTCATTTTAGCATAGGTCATTTACTTTACATTGTTATGTTTACATTCTTTAGTTAGATTTCATTTCACTTCATTCATAGCACTCAGCCACACCTTTACACACACATTCACAACCCTACTCAAACCCCTATTCCTTCCTTTGAATGCAATCACCCAAAACATATCAGCAAAGAGGAAAAAGTGACATTCTTACACTAAGTGCTTCTAGGGTTTTTGGGAAATCCTCTTTCCCTTGTTAAGTGTATATTTTTGGTGGTTCACTTGTAATGTTCCAGTAAGATTCACCAATGTATCTCAGATGACACTCCATTCGAGTCTTCCACAAAATAGTTTTTTCCATCAAATCTTGTACTATCCTTCTTATACGTCACCATCCCAAATCACCTCAAGCTATTAAAATTCTTCCAAGGAACTTGCTCTGATACCAATTATTGGAAACACAAGGGTAGACAACTAAGAGGGGGTGAATCAATTTTCACATAATTTCAAACTTATTAACTTTGTTAAACCTTATTCTCATATCTGATTAATAACCATGAAAGCACATATCAACAACACATCAAAAAGACACATAACACCAAGATTTTTGTGTGGAAACCTTGTTAGGGGAAAAACCACAGTGGAGGTTAATCCACAATTTTATACTCTGTTAAAAGTATAAAAAGAATAAATGGGAATGCACATGCATTCAGGCACACTTCCTAGAGCTCACTCCTCATATAGAAAGGAAGACTCACTTTCTTACAAAAGCATTCAATTTAAATCCATCTGAAGAATTTGAACTAAGAGAGTAGGATCTGCTAATGCTTGATTACATTTTCGATTAAGCACATGAACACTTCTTCACTTTTCTTCACTCTTCTTCACACTCTGATCTACCCTCAAATGATCTGATCTTTATTTACACATAGCACTCACATACTTCGCATAATACACACATCAAATGAGATAAAAAAATCACTCATATATATATCTGCAGCAAGTAATTGAATTGCTTCATGTCGGCGTGAACAAAATAATAGAATGAATGCAAACTGTCAGCCCAAAACAATAAATATTATTAATGTGAATCAACCAAGGTCGGCCACAACATAGTAGAGACCCAAAAAAAATTCCTCGAACACAAAACACCTTCAAATATTTTTCATCAAAGATCCACAACATGCTATAATCACCCTGTCAGTCATGAACATGAAAAAAATGAACACACAAGAGAAAATCATGGATCGCGAGCACAACGATCAATGCAGACGTGCAACACATATAGAACATTATCTAGAAACATCCACAAACACCACAAGAACATACGCAACAACTCAGATTACTAGAGTTGCATTATCTTCTTCCAAGAACAACAACTTCAGTATTAGAATAACTATCGAAACATAGAAACTCATAGCTTGCTCTAATATTCATGCACACCTATGAAACTTTTGGTGGGTAAACTAGATAGGCTTGAAAACAAACCCTTTAATCCACAACTTCTCACTTTTAACATACTGAACTTTCCATCATATTGATCTTCACTGCTTCATAGACAACCTGCAACTTATTTTATTACAATTTTATCAATATCCTTGACATATATAGTCTTAAAGACATTAATGCTATTAGAGTTGACATCAATGAAAACCACATATCAGAAACACAACCACAACATCCAACAGTATCTGCATTCCAGCACTCACACAACACCATCAACATCACATCGTGGTACCTCATGGGGGGAATGAGGTATGCCCAATATATACCTACCTCCTGTATGTGCTTTGTAGCTACCACTGACAAAGCAGGAGCTAGATCTCTAAGGAAACTCAGCTATCTCAAGGATATATAAAGATAGATGCAGGTTAATTTTGTTTCAATGCTTCAAGGATATACAAAGATAGATGCAGGTTAAGTTTTTTCAATGCTTCAAGGATAGTTCTTGAATATAATTCAAGGTATCACAAGGTTGCTCATCCAATATCTCCCTCATCAGAGCATTCATTCTCTATATTTTCTATCATGCAAAGAAGTGTGTCAAGGTGCAGGTTGTATGTTCTCAGTTCAATATTCAGTTGCATGGTGTTGTGGGTTACATGACTTGCAGAGAATGGGAGCTCATCTTTGTAATCAGAGATAATGCACACGGATTTCGATGTTTTTAGAATTATGATGTTTGTGTTGTTTCAAGCTAAATTGATTATGTTAGTGATGCATGCTATTGAATACCAAATTTAGGTCAGGAGATCAAGATTTCCTTCATGTTTCATTTGGTTCAGTCATGTTATCCATGCTTCATAAAGGTTCATGATAACTTAGTAACATGTTCATGATGATGATATAGTAATAAAGAGTTAATGTTGCCTTTATTAGTTTGTGGTCATCGGGAGTTGAGTTTGGTTGTCATTATCAGTCAAATTTTCATTTATGGACTTGAGTTTGATGGAGTTTGTGTTGGTGGCACAAGTGTAAGTTTCATGTTATCAGTGTGGAGTTATTTTCTTATTGATCATAATATAGAGGAATTTTCTACAAGACTATGAAAGGTGGTTTATGAGATTTCATGCATTAGGGTTTGTAACCTAAAACCCTAAATGATCTTTCTTATGCACTAGGTCCCAACCATCATAAGATTAAGCATTTTTTTTTCTAATTCTTTGATGAATTACTATTACAAGTCATCTTCACTTGAGTGACCTTTTGAATATTTTTCAAACATATAAAAACCAGCCTCTTTACTTAGTGCTTACCAAATCATCTAGTGAGGTCTTCTCTTATCAGAGGCCCAAAAATGATCAAAGGTTGTTATTAAAAGCTATCTTAGCACAAAGATACATATCAATGGTGATTATTCAATTGAGTTTGAATCTTAGCAGGCATAAGTTAAAAACAATTAGCAGGTGTATGAAATTCATAAGCCCTAATTGCTTCCATTTACACTATAACTGTCATCGAAGGATGTTCTTTTTCTTAATGCTATCAATAAGTTTTTTTTTAGTGGATGGACTCATTTATTTGAAGGGTATATTCTTTAGGTTGTCTATGCATGAGAGATATGCATGTTTAAAGGGATGAGAGTGATTGTTTATGCAATGGGAAATATATATGGAATGGGAGACCCACTTTCATTGCACATACAGGAGGATCCAATCAGATGTCGGTAAGGTAATTTTTTTGTATGTTATTTTATACCCAGAGTGACATCATGCAAAGTTCAATGATGCTTTTTATGACATGAAATTTGGAGGGATATAGAATGTCGTGATACATTGTTCATGACAAAGACATGATGAATTGAAGATAGGGATAGTTCATACTGGTGCAAGTTCAGATTGATCAGAAATTTCTTATACAAATGTCTGAGGTGATGTTCAAATATTAATCTTGATGTTATTTATTGACAAAATTTTAATACCTTCTTGTAATGTTGATTTTTTTTTCTTTATTGATTATTTCATGGTGTAAGGTTGGAGATAAAAGGAGATATAAGGTGGTCAATTTGTTTGTAGAGAAGATTTTCATGTATATGTGGTGATCAAGCTTAAGTCAGTTGATTAGTAGAGAATCAGGGCAATTCCCTAAATTTAATTTTTCTTTCATATGTTCATGCTTTGCAAGTGAGGCAGTTGTATTAGCTAGTGAGGCATGTTCTTTATTGCCAGTGAGGCACATTTAATGTTAGTGAGACACATTTCCAATGAGGCACATGCCAGTGAGACATTCTAAACTTGAAAGTTTTCAGCTTAAGCCAGTGAGGCATTTTGAGTGGTTTTTATTCCCCAAGAGGGTTTTCCACTCTAGAAATTCCTTGTGTCATTCTTTTGTGATTTCTTGTTTTGTATTGCTATTAATTTCAATTGTGCTTCATTTTTTTAAACATGCAAGTTGAAAAGCAACATGCAATTCAAAAAAGATGTTTTAAATTTGAGTCAATTTCTATGAACACTGATTCACCACCCCTCTCAGTGTTCATTGCACTCCAACAATCTAAATCATCTAATCTCTTCAATTCTACTCTAATTCATCATGCAAGTGTGCTAATGTTGTTCTAGTGTGATTTTCCTAAGGCTCTAGACACTTTAGAACCCTTTTGGGATACTTTGTGAAGAAACAAGACACTTTGCGAACAAAAGGGACACTTTGCAAACTTTTTTCCAGGATCCTAAATTAACCTAAATATGCATTAAATTCATCCCATAATTAAAAAATCACAAAGAAAAGGCTCCAGAATCGACTCACCTCATGTTGTCACTCGCCACTGGCTACCTGGTCATGCAGTGCATCCAATCTAGCAGGTGTGAATCCACATGTGCTCGACATCCTCTCATTATCTCCTTGTCACTCTCATGCTACAAAAGGTAAATGAACAAGTAAGTGACAAGTTACACTATTTTCATTCCTTTTAACTCTATCTCATTTTTCATATATGCACATTAGTACTTTTACCATATTAGACCTTTTTAGTGTGCTTTTCATTCAAATCAACATACCGGGTGCTAGTGAGCTCCATTTTTTATGTCATTTGTTGCATCAAAATCATGTTTATGCACCCTATATCATCAGTCACCTATCGTTATGTGGCATGGTACTTGGAAATTCCCTTTGATATGTGTGTCCTCATTTGATGTGGCTAGATTGCTACCTTGATTCCACCTCTGTAAAGCAAGCAAAATCAAGGGGGGGCATACATCTACCCTCAAATTTGATCCCTAGGAACTAGATAAGAGGATTTTTGGACTTCTAACAAATTTGTGTTGTAGGATGCGGTTCGTAACGTTGTGGTTTTGTAGATAACTATAATGGGGGCTTCATTCTCCCACCTTTAATGAGTATCCTTTTATTAGTAAATTAAGTATGTTTATTATTTAGATTCCTTTAGCTTACATATGCACGTAGAGTCATATGGGCACTAAATTGGGGGCTAAATGTGTCACCAAAAATTATATACCTTTGAAGAAAAGGATAATTTTGTGCCCATTTTGGTCCTACTTTAGGTCCCCTTTCATCAATAATCATCCTAAAACAACATTTATAGGCCCCTAAGGTTCGTTATTTTTTACTTTGAGACCTATTTTACCTAAGGAATTATGCAAGCCCCAACAAACAACATCAAAATCATTCAAATATCACTAATCCCACTTCAAAATCCCTTGGTGGGACTAGGTCGCCCAAGTTGGCGACCTAGTTCTTTTTAAGGATTTTTGCATTTTTAAGTGGGAAAACATTTATCTTCCTAAAAATTCCTGATGGATATTGGCTTCTTAGGTCAAAATTATCGACAATTAGGTATTTTTGCTTATAAATACATGTTTTAAGGTCATTTTTCTCTCTCTTGGTCATTGTTCACAAGCAACTTCAAGAATCAAGTGCAAAACATCTTCCTCAAGAAGTTTCATCTCTCTTTCACAGCAAAGTTGAAGCTTTTGGACATCAAAATAGGGCTTTTGCAGGTCTTCAAGTTCACTTCCCATTCAAGATCACACATTGCTAAAGGATGAACATGGATGCCTAAGGATGAACATGGATGCCTATGGAGAATCATGGAGAAATCTAGGTTGAGGAGGTGCAACTAGCCCCCAAATCACACCTAAAGATTATTTTCAAAGTGACTCCATCTTCCATTGTTAGCCCATCTTCAGATTTGAGGTTTGCATCCCATTTGAATTCCTTTTACATTAATTTGCAATTTTGTAGGGTTTCTTGCATTGAAGTCTTTCATCATTCAAATCTCTTGCATGCATCTTATTCTAGCTCAATAGAATCGGTTTTTGTCTTACTTCAATTTTTCCTAGTTCCTGACACACTTAGGTTTAGGGTTTATGCATATTTTCTATCTCTTTACAAGTTTAAATACAAACTAGGGGTTTGACCAAGGCAAACCCCACATTAGAAACCAAAATATAATCTATTTTGTAGGTGATTTTACGAGTATGAGTTCATATTCTAGGGGGGCAAGCAAAGTGCAGACCGTAGACCTCAGCATCCACTTTCAGTTTTCCAAAAAAAATGAAAGGGACTAGGTCACCAATAGTGGAAACCTAGTCCCACTAGAGGTTTCTACCAAATATTTTTATAGATTTGAGTACCCAGTTGGCCAGAATAGAGTTTGGAATATTTTTCCAGAAAAGGGACTAGGTCGCCCAACTTGGCGTAAGTGTCCCAATGGGCTTAAAACTCAGATTTCTCAGATTTTTAGAGGCTTCTACAAATTTCTCTTCGATATACAACAGTTTCCAGGTGCACTTATCTGATCTATTAGGTTATATTGCTTTGTATAATCCTTATTTTAAAAGTAACTAGATGGAGAAAATTTTGTTTTACTTCTTGTAGTAAAATAATATTGAGTTCCCACTTAAAGATAACCTCCTTAACCATATATTTGTGATGAGGGAGAGATAACCCTCTTACATTCCAAGAAATAATTCTGCACTTCATGATGAAGATGAATAATTGTGCATTAATATCGCAACAAAAAAAAAAAAAAAATTGTTTAATTGTTTGACCATCGACACATCCATTCGTTGATTCGTTAACAACAAAATTACGCTATTAAACTGAGCAATTGATCACTAAATTTAGAACAAATTTAGTTTATTTAATTTGGAACGTTCTATCCTTATTTTGTCTTTGTTGCATTACATCATGTTTTTTCTAGCAATATAGATTTCACTAGATTACATGTAATAGTTAGCTTCATTTACAAGATTATAGAACTTAGCATAATTCATCATAAGCACATTCAACCCATTTCAATTCATAGCAATTGAATGAATCACAAGATTTATGTTCTCAAAAAGCGAGATCCTCTTCCTTCTAGGTGAAAACCTTAGAAAGTAGTAGGGGACCTATCCCTTTATAAAACAAACATTAAATTTTTTGTTTACAACTATTATGAGGATTAATAGATATTTAAGAGGTACTCCAGATTATCATTTATGGTATCCTAAGGATATTGATTTCACATTAAGTGCTTATATAAATGTAGATTTGGCTAGTTGTGTTGATGATAGGAAATGTACAAGTGCCGGTGCATTCTTTCTTGGATGTAGATTAGTGCATGGTTGAGTAAGAAACAAGATTCAATTTCTCTATCCACTATATAGGTTGAGTATATTTCAGAAACATATTGCTACATACAAGTATTATGGATGAGATATACACTGAAGGATATCAGAGTAGTGTATGATGAGCCTATATCTATCTTTTTTGATAATACAAGTGCAATTAACATTTCAAAGAATCCATTGATGCATTCAAGGACAAATCATATATCAATCAAGTATCACTTTCTAAGAGAGAAGGCTATGGAGAATGAGGTGGAGCTTAAATATGTACCTATAAAGGATAAAATTGTTGACATATTCACTAAGGCTCTTCCTAAGGATAATTTTGAGTATCTTCGGGAGAAGTTGGAGGTTATTACCCCTCCTTCCTTGAATTAGATGCATACGAAGATGCATAAGTCTAGTGGATCTATGGATTCATCTCTTTTTTGGAGTAATTTTGGTGGCTACCTCTCAAGAGGAGTAGGTAACCTGTCATATGTTATCATTATGCAAATTTGTTGATTTAGTTGGGTGTACTCCTAAGGGGGGGTATTCAGAGAAAGTATATTGGTTTAGTGTCAAATGGGGAGAACAATTCAAAAAAAATTATCCTTTTCCATTGATGTCAAAGGGGGAGAAATAATCATGTGAAAAAGTTTATCTAATTAGGGGAGAAAAGAAAGAAAATATATTCAGAGTTGTTGTGTTGTCTTTGATGGTTTTTCACATCATGTGTTACCATCAATGAAAAGGGGGATATTGAACATACAAGTATGAATTTTTTGTCATTGATGTCAATATTTGTTAAAGGAAGGTTGTTGCATGATGAATATGTCAAGGATATTGAGAAAATTGTGAAAACGAGGAAAATAGGTTGTTGTATGTTGTGTATGTGTAGTTGAGATATTGAGCAAGTGTTGTGAGTACATGGAGCTATCTTTATATTACAGTGTTTGGAGATGTGTTGTAATGAAGTAAGGAGTTGAGATGACGTCTCTGGTACTTGGTTTCCAAGTTCTTTTGAGAAAAATTGATAAACAAAGAAAACAATTTTGTGCAAGTGTTTAGAATATTCTTCGGGATGTGCTCCATGTTTCATCTGTATTGATGTTTTTGAAAAGTTAAGCAACATTTACATGGTGATGTACCCTTCACAAGGAGCCACAAGGTCCAAAAAGGAACAAGTCTAAAAAACTAACATTGAATCAAAAGTATCAGAGACAACACTTCGACAACACAGAAACCATGGAAAGGCAACCAAAAACACTGGACACCGGCATAGGCAGCAGCTAACTGGCATTATCCCAATTTTTAAACAGGAGGTTCACAGCATCATCACCAACCTAGTCTTTATTCTCCTGGCCATTATTACCCTCCAACTCCTCCTTGATAATAGTGGACAGGGTGTTAGTGACGAAGTGGCCCAACTTCATTGTAAAGCAGGTCAAACCATGAAGCCTATTGTTGAGCTTGTCCATTTTCTTCTCCAAGGCACAGGGCTCCTCCCCAATGTCCATAGTTCTCAGGATCTCTTTAGGCTCATCAACCAGGAGATGCGAATAATGAGAGGCCGAGGTTTATTTTGGTAACTTTCTATATTTAAGGGTAAACTGGGGCCCCTCCACATTCTTGTCCTCCTCTTCCTCAATTTCCTCATCATTATACTCTTTTCTGTCAAACCGCTCCTCCTCTGAATCCTCAATTAACTGTCTCCTTTTACTATTTTTTTCCAGCCTCCCAGATCTCCTTATGGTGTTCTCCCCACCATTCATTACCGTGGTTTCCACAACAGTATCTCCTTTTGAGTCTTTTCCTATTATGTTTTTTCCCTTCCCCTCTTTGACACTCAGCTTCTACATACTTTTCTTACCATCCTTTCCTTTTTTGGCTGTGTTGGCCCTATAGGAAGACTTTGTCGAGGTGGAATTCAAATCATAGAGGGTGAAAGCCACACTAGAATATGCATTACCCAACCCTCCCTTTAGTTTTTTGGTAGCCGGTTTGGCTTTGGGGTTTCCCGCGGTACCTAGATTGGATTTTCGGGGAGGGCTTTTTGACTCAGTCGGGGAGATGTTCACAACAGTTAGGGGTTCGATTTCATCAATGCGCATAGCCGAGATGGATTTGGGAGGGCAAAGGGCTAGGTGGATCTGGTAAAGTCTCAGGATAAGCCCTTGATGGAGCAGAAGAGGTGGGAGGTCATTGGGGTTATGGCTAGCTAGCTCTTTGCACTTCTCGACCGAATTTTCCAGGTTCATAAGGAAAAAGAAGGGAAAGCTAAGCAACATCTTATGTCTTAAATGACTTAATAGGGAAAAATGATAGAATAAATAGGTTTTGAACCTACCTTCCAAGGTGACATATTTCATCAACACTAAGAACACCTAGTCCCAAGGCTCTGGAAGAGCTTCTCGCTCAAAACCTGACTGGTTCCGCACCGGTTCCTCGTTCCCCATGAAGAAAGCTTTCAATATTTCATTGTCCTACTTCTTACTGTGCTTAGGGTATTGATGTTATTCCTATTTGGATCTGATATATTGTTTGAGGTTGTTAGTAGTTGCTATAACTAGAATTTGGATTTTTGGATCACTTTGCAGTGTGAGATATTTTCACTAGTGTGTGAACCAATTTTTTAGTGTTATTTTCTGTGATCTAGGAGAAATATATTTTCTCCACATTTATTTGTAGTTTTTCTTAATATTGTGCAGATTTGGGAAGTTTCTTATAATTTTTGTAGTTTTTATTATTCAAGGTTTCACTTGATTTGGTACAAAATAGTGTGTTTCATGCATTAGTGTGCGAACAGGGTTAATTGGATGTTTTGGGTTGAAGTACTTCTATGATGCAAGTCTGAATGAAGTCTTTGTTGGATCTTAGGTCATTCAAGGATTATTCTAGATAGTGTTCAGGTTAATTTTGTTGTCTGGAAGTTTCAGATTGATTTAAGGAAGCATGTACTTAATGTTTTATGGTGTTTAGCACGGGTATTGGCTGACCTTGTGTTAGCACTAAATGTGAGGTTTATGGAAGTGTTTTGAGGTGTGTTATGATTTATTTGGGTCCTAATTAAGTATTTATATGGGCTTCCTTCATTCCTATCCACTACGATAATGTTTAGGTGTTGACCTAATTTTAAATTTTAAATGTAACGGATAATTGCCGACATTGGAGAAGGTTTTCAAGGTTGAGGTTGATATAAATAAGAGTGGTGATGTTGTGAGATGTAAGAGAGAAGAAAGATAGATTTGAGATCGATGTGAGTGATGTAAGTAATGCAAATTTGAGTAGAGTAGTGTGAATTTCAAGTATTGGATTCCTAAAGGTTGTGAGTTGAAGGTGTCTGAAATCTTTCATGCAAGGCTACAAAAGTGTTGGAGCATTTGTGGTGGACTATTTTTTGCATTAAGAATTTTTTCTTTGTGTAACATTTCTCTTCTATCTTCTTGTATTTATTTTTATTGCAACAAGCCCTAGTTGTGATCCTTTTTGTATAGTGTGTCCTATTTTGGCAGTGAACCCTTGTGCACTTTTGCAATTACTTATATTGTGAGCTAATCCTCACAATGGTTTTTTCCTCATTAGGTTTTTCATGTAAATTTGGTTTTCTCTTGTGTATGGTGTTATTATTTTAGTTTATGTTATATGAATTTCATGATTAATCACTTTAATAGAATAAGGGTTTAATGAATGCATGTGGATTTGATTACTGTTGAGGGTTTTGATTTTTTAATTTTCTACAACTGATTCACCCCCCCTCTTAGTTATCTTGAACATTCAATAAACATATTTTAGTGCATTGAATAGTGAGTAATTGATCAAATGTTCTTTCAAAATGAGGCATCATCATCGTACCTTAGGATTGAGGTAAGTAGAAAGGGAAAGCCCCGGCCTATGAAGCCCAAAACAAGGAGAAAAATGAAAGCAATGACAACCAAAAAGATTGGGTTGGGGATTGAGCTTGAAAAGGAAGGTATTCACTTCCTTGGGAGTCTAACATTCAAACTCTGAAAGAAAAAAGAGGAAAGAAGGAAACATAGGAAAGAAATGGTAAGGAATTTAAGAAAGAAGAAATGAAGCGAGGGAAACAAAGACACACAAAACACAAAGAGGGGGTCCCCATTTTTTCAAAGGAAAAAAGGGGTGTGAGTGCAAAGGCACAACATGGAGACCAAGAATTCCTTTCAACAATACATACATTATAGAAACATTAGGAGAGATCTTAATTTACATACTAGATAGACCTTCAACAACATCTCTCCACATAGACCTTCAACAACATCTCTCCACAATTTGTAATGCTTCTCATCCTCATCTTAATACTTCTAACTCTCATTTAAATATATCATTATAAGAAAAAATATACTAACATAAATAATGCACAATGGAATATGACAACAACACTTCTTAGATAAGGCATGACATCCAACCATGAACTTCAACAACTCATCATATATATATCAATTTGAAAGCACAAGATGAATGTTGTCAACCAATGAAAACCAATATTCATTGTTGACACCAAATGCCAACAATCTCCTCAAGTGTTAAGATTAATGATAACCAACCATCAGTGTTGATATCAATGACAACAACTACCAATAGATACAATCTACACTCATTCATTATATTTCTCAAGCTAAGAATTGTAAATTTAATTTGATGGCCATTGAAATTATAATACCTTTCACACTTTATTATAAAGGGCATTATATTTTGCATCCATAATTGCCCTAGTTTCTTTGTTGAACATATCCAAATTCGATATCAATCTTTATTAATTCATCAATTGAATTATTTAGCATGGAAAAACATGGCTTTCTATTGGCACATATGAATGAGCATAGTGAAGGGACAAAATTACCAAATTCACCTTTCCATATTTCAAAACAATTAACTATTTCATGGTTTTCTAATATTTTAGGCATCAACCCTTGCTCCAATGTTTCAAATAATATAAATTTATTTTTCAATTGTAATTATAATCTAGATTGATAATTTGAAATTTCTTTTGATAACCCAACCACTTCATTGGTTTCAATCAATCATACAAGAGCAGTAGAATCGTAATTAGCCAATCTACATTTAATTCATTTGTTGTTAAAATTTTGGGGATCTATGTACTAAATATAATTTTCAAACTCCCCTATTGTTGCATATATTTGATATAATAATTTTTCAAATTTTTATATCCTCCCCAAGTATATTTAGCATATGAATTATTCAAGATATCTTGTGACTAAGTCATAAACTAGATCACTAAACATTTTCTATCCCTCATCTCTCACACTTTTTTCTACTTCCTTTCTTGTTTAAGATGCTTGTTTAAATCTTTTATCCTTAATGATAATGTTTCTATATCTTGTGGTTCTAAAGTAGTGGTTTGAGGTGGAGGAAATTGTGATTTAATATAAATTGTTTTGATTTTTTTGTAATTATATGATATGCATTCTAACTCTTTTAATATAATTATTACTAATATAAACCTTGCCTCTAGAAATTAATTGAGTGTGAGGGAGAAGTTGTCCAACAATGCCAACCCTCATAACTTCTTGCCACATGCTATACAATTTAATATAAATAAAATGCCTTGTGTTACATGTGTGTTACAATTTTAACATGTGACTATTTAGGAATATTTTTTTACATTAAATCTTATTGCAATCAGTGACCTACCAATCCAATTATAGTGGGGCTTTGATCGGTGATAGAAAACAATCAAACTTTCTGGATATAGTAAAATTAAAATGTTTGTTCTACTAAATTCACTATGGGTTCTTTTGGTTCTTGATTTTCAATTGAAGAAATTTCATTCAGTCTAAAGATTTGTGTTTTCATAATTAATAACTAAAAATTCAAAATAGTTCTTGAGAGATTATTAAATTATTAGAAAGGTTATTTTTCCTTGTTTTGGAAGAGATTTAGTTCTTCATTACGTTCTATATTGACTATGTAGGTGAATAACTCAAATGTGAAGGTTAATGTTTGTCAATTACAATTTTTTTTTATTAGAGATAACTTGGGGTTTATATTTTTCTTATTAGCATGGAAGAGTTTATTAAATTTTATAGATAATTATAAATTTCCAACTAATAATTTAATGTAATTATAATCAAAGAAAGGTTGAGACATTTACTCAATATTCTCCCATTTATCGAACTTGTAAAAAATAATAAAGGAAAACTATATAAATCAAGCTTTAGAAGAAGTAAGGCCCGTGACCTCTTTGAACTAGCTAATTTTTTCTATGCTTACTACTTTAGTAGATAATTTCAACATTCTCTAAAGTGTCTACTTTCTATAACATGACTCTACCACCCTCAACCATTTCCCAAACGAAGTGATACTAAACATCTATGTACTTCATGTGGGCATGATACTTTCCATAACCTTTCCTTGGACTTAGAATGATACTTAGACTTGTCCTTTTTATCTTTCTTCATGTCCTTACATTTCTCCCTAGACATACCTCGTACATGCAATGCATTTTTAGAATGATCTGAATTCCTTCTCCTTATTTCCTCTTAATGTAGAGCGGTGACAAGGGAATATAACTTTAGATCATCTAAAAAAAACCATTGATTGCAACAATAAGATTATCCCAAGATTTAGCTAGTGAACATAATAATAAAATGCATTTATCCTCCTCATCCATCTTTACATTAATAAACTAACTTAGGATTAGATTTAATGAATTTAAGTGTTTTGCAATTGAGTTTCCATCATTCATTTTAAGAGAATATAGCATTTTATTTTCAAAAATAACTTGTTAATTAGACTCTTAGTCTGATATATCTCTCTTGTTCTACTCCATAATTTATATGGAATAGTTTCATTAAAAATATTTAATAGAACAAAATCAAATAAACATAAATGATTAATTTCACAAGCCTTTTCATTTAATTTAATCTTGGCTTCATCTAACACACTATCTAGTTTCTTATCTTCATTAATAACAATCCATTTATCTCTTTCTTCCAAGAGATCATCCTGTTGGAAGAATGAAGAAGAAGCCCTACGGTGTGTTGTCATTGATGTTGGTTGGTGATAGTTTTGTCAATCTAGTAAGATAGTATTTTTGTTACTATGATTCGATAATATACTCCAAAATTGTTCATATCAAAAGATCGACAAGTATGTGGTTTTGATATGTTGTTTAAGACTATTAATTGCATCTGTGGACAAGATTTCAACAATTTTGGTTGAATGGGATGAAAGATATAAATGAAAAAAGTTTGGCTTACAGTTTTTGGTATGGATCTTCTTTTGGCCGACATAGACAAGTGGTGTATGCTTCGTGGATGATTAAATATTTTTTTATTACGTATGGGACAACCTAATTTATGTCTTGCACATTTTGTTTTGAGCATGGAAGAAGTTTTGGTTTGAGCCAGCAAAGCTATTTTTAATTAAGTATGTATACACTCAATTAGGCTAACCTAATTGATGTATGTAGATGTACCTATGTATATATATGAAAAAAAACTATATTGAATGTAGAAGATGCGAGATATACAAAAAGTAATAAGAAGTGATGTGCAACAGAGTGATATTGTGTGAAGTTGTATGTATCATAAGTGAACCTCAAAACAGGTGTAGGATTTTGTATTTCAAAGCTTAATTAGAACTAAACTCAATACATAGAGGTGTATTCTATCACTTCATCCTTTTGGTAGTGATCCATACTCCTTTTGTAATATTTTTAGGTTGAGCCTTTCAAGGATAGTGTGTCCTAGTAGTGTGCCCTTACAATATCCTATAACTGATTATAACATATTGTGAGCTAATCCTCATTGTTGTTTCACCCACTTTGGATTTTCCATGTAAAAATCTTGGTGTTCAAGTGACATGTGACCGTTATGATTCCTTTCATGTCTTTTTTTATGATTGTAGTCATATATGTTTTAATTATTAAATGGCTAGTAGATAAATGGTTTAGCAGAATACTGATTCACCCCCCTTCTTAGTATTTTGAGTGTTCAACAATTGGTATCAGAGCATGGTTCCTTTGAAAAAATTTAATAGCTTAAAGAAGATCTTGAAGGTTGAACACGTGGCTAACAAAAAATTTCTTGTTCCTCTGGAAGAGATCTCTACAATTGAAGAAATCCATGTTTCTCTTGAATATTTGGACATAATTGAAAATGAGAAAGAAACCTTGAGGGAGAACCTAAAAGAAGCAAATGAATGTATCAGAAAATTGAGAGAGAAAATCAAGAAGTTCAAAGAAAGGAATAGAGAAGTCAATGATCAATTGAAGAAATAAAATGAAGACATCACCAGACTAAAAGTGCAAGTGGAAGAAAATTAAAAAATTGAGGACTGTCAAAAAGCTGAAATTCAAAGTAAGATTGATGAATGTACAAAGCTTGAACAAGAAGTGGTAACTCTAAGGTTTGACTTGGAGAAAGAAAGAGCTCATGAGGATAAATTCAAATCAAGTACTACAATGCTTGATGAGTTGATTGCATTTCAAAAACCTTATAAGGATAAAGGTGGTTTAGGACTTGAAGAAGGACAAAGTTCAAAGGCAAATCAAACTCTTAGCAAGGTTGAAAATCAAAGGAAGACTCAAGAAAATGATAGACAGATCAAGAATCAAAGAAGCAATACCAGAAGGATTCCTATTAAACAACCTAATGCTCAAAGGTACCCATATTTTAATGGTTATTTTTTTCATGCAATAAATTTGGTCATAGGGCAAAAAAATGTAGAAGTAGAATGAATCAAAATGTTGGATTCTTTTTTGGACAATTTTTTCTTGCAAGAAAGTTGGGCATATAGTTGTTGAGTGTAGAAGTTAGATAATGATGAATAGATTCAATACTAGTAGAATGATCCAATATTTTCAAGGCTATTGATATGCATGTTATGCATTAAAACATAAAGCTAACCAGTGTAGATCAAGGTTAAATACAAATTAGTTTGGTCAAAAAAATGTTGTGTGCTACACCTACAACAAACAAAGACATATTTCGAGATTCTACAAAAGTAAGAATGGGAAGAAATCTAATCTGGAACAAAGGAATAAACCTGTGAATAAAGTGGACCCTACTGTTTAGTCAAAAATTAAATCGAGAAGATTTGAAAGAAAAAGGAAGAACCTGAGAATAAGGACAAATCAAATGCATTTGTACCTACATCTAGTGTATATATTTCTTCTAAAAACTAAACCCAGTGTTGGATTTAGTTTGAGAATTTATAGATAAATCTAATAAACCCATGATATATAAGAGGTGTCAAGCAATGGCACGAAGATATGTGATGTGGATTAGCATTCTAAAGATGTTGAAAAATATTTTGGCAAAAAATAAGAAAATTTGGAGATTTACAGAGCATTTTAGAGTTTACAATATATTCATAAGGTGTTTATCAGCTTTTTGAAGGTGGGATGCATTTAATGCGAGATTAGGGAAATTGGTACTTGTATAAAGTAAATAATAAAGTCGATTTAAATAAATTTTACACCCATAGAAGAAAGTAGAGCGAGTTGAAGTAATTTGAAGGCGATTCAGAGTATCTGGTATCAAACCCTAGTTCCTGTCGAAGCTTGAAAAAGGTGTTTATAGCTATTTGTACTTTTTGGGCTTTAATTAAGATCAATTTTCATAATTTTACACAAGTGAATCGAGGGAAAAATTGCCACTCCCATTGTGTTGAGACTTATGAGAGACCCCAATCGAGATTCAGAATATTTTCATGGAAGGTTTACGAAATGGACCCCTTGGGTGCATTTTCACAAATTCCAAGAAGTTTCTTACCCACTAAGGATACTCGAACCTACATTCATATGAAATTGGAAGAATTTGACAATCAAGTACTCAAGGATCAATGGCTAAAGGAGATCTAGTTGGAAATTATTCTTCGTTAAAGTCATAATATGAAAATATTGTACTAAAGAAGTTATATATATGGAACTGGTTCCCAGAATTTTGTAGTGAAATGGATACAAAGTTTGTAAGGATGGAACTTAGCAGAGTGCATGATAAATTCGTATGGACAAGTGTAGCTGGAGTAATTACCAAGGAAGTGATTAAAGATGTAACCAATCTTTGTGATACTAGACTTGTACCAATGCTAAAAGCTATGAAAATGATGTAATTATGAAACTAACTGGTGCCACATATGATGGGAGAGCACTAACAACCAAACCCATTAAAAAACTTGTTGTGAGGTATGTTGCATTCATGATTGGTCAGAAAATCTACTTTACCGACATAGGTAATTCAGTGCTTGCAATTGCAATTTATGTTGCATATGACATGGCAGTTAATGAAAGGGACTATGATTTGTGTGAGTCTCTTTAACAACAACTTACATTATATGGAATCACAACATACTGGTGGCACATCAAATATTTGAACACTTACATGGTCTTGGAGACTTACATGGTACATATGAAGAGAAGTCAACAAAAGTGCATTTGGAAACTTCAACACCTCAAAGGACTAAAAGGGTAAATAAAAATGTTGAGGAATTATTCGAAATACATTCAATTTCTAAGGATGATGTTGAAATGCTAAGGGAAGTCGCTAATGAGAAGAGTAATAGATCAATTGAAGTGCCCTCTAGGCCTAGAAGATCAGGAATATCACCTTCCTCTACTACCTCCACATTACCAAAAACACCTAGTACAATGGTTGTAGTAAAAGGAAGGAAGGTAGAGCACATTACCCCAACAACAATTAATATAATTGCTTCCTTTGGAATCAGCACT
Organism: Sequoiadendron giganteum; assembly: GCA_007115665.2. Classification (NCBI taxonomy): domain Eukaryota; kingdom Viridiplantae; phylum Streptophyta; class Pinopsida; order Cupressales; family Cupressaceae; genus Sequoiadendron; species Sequoiadendron giganteum. Next base: position 92,307,820 of record CM021101.1, on the reverse strand, counting down.
AGAGCTTCTAAGAAGATAAATGTACCCCCTATTGCACCATTTGCCACACCCAGAAGAAGAATAAAGAAAAAGGAACATAAGTGATGTTATAAAGGAAGAAATTGATCTTGGCTTGCAAGAAGAGAAATAGTTGAAAAGGAATAGAAGAAGAAGTACCTTCACCAACAATGAAGAAGCTAAAACAAGAGATAATGTTGACATAGATCATTTGATGAAGAGACAAAGGAAGAAAATAATGCTTTCATAATTCATGTGCATGAGAAAAGGGTGGTGAAGGCACATTAGAACCTATGGAGGACATACCCAACTCCCCTTCATTGTTCAGGGTCAAACAGAGAGTCACTATTCTAATGGCTAAAGAGAAAGATAGTACTAAAAGGTTGAGGCAAGAGACTCTTAATATTATAAGGGGAATGACAAAGAATTATGGGATGAGAACTAGTTGTTCATCTCATATGTAGCTCAAGCATAGGAGCCTACTATTGTCACAAAATTTAAGGACCATCTTGCTTCGGATGAGGTTGGTGATATACATGATGCTTTAGAAATGTGCGCTCCTTTGAATGATACAAAGGATACAACCATTAAACACACTAAAGATTAACATAAGAATGATCCCGATAACAATCCAAAAGAACACCATGAAAATACTGGAAATAATGGAGAAGAAGACAAGAATGAAGATGGAGGAAACAAAGATGAAAAGAGTAATTATGGTAAAGATGATGAGGACAAGAAGGAGGAAGAAAATAAAGACAAACCATCAAAATATCCCTTCAGAGAGGAACAAGAGGAAAAGAAAGAAGAAAACAAGGAAGAAAAAGAGTTTGGAAGAAGTGAAGAAGAATCTGCAAAGAATACTAAGCCATCAATTTTCTTAACTTTGGTAAAGAGGAAATGGTCGAAACCTATCACAAAGGGACTGAATTGGTAAATGATGCTATTAAGGCTTTGTAGGAGATAGCTCCTAGTGTCACAATTGATTATTCCTTAGCATCTATTGAAAAATTAAAATTCTTGGTTGATTCAGTTAAAGAATATACCTCTTTCCTTAAGAAGCAAACTAAGAAAGAGGCATAGTCAAAAAAATTGGAGCAAAGGATACTAGTACTATAGGATAAATGTGTAATTGCACACATCAAGGTGTTGCAATATCTATCTAAGAGGTAAAGGAGTGTGAAGAGGAAGCACAACTACTTTTTGTGTATTGCATATGGTGGTTGAATGCCACTCAAGGCATTAAAGACTTAATGGAATCAATAGAGTTACATCTACTAATGCCTCCAAAGCTTACAAAATTGTAGATGATAGGAATTATGCTACCTGGACTTCTATTGTAGACTTATAGAGAAAAATTTTGACATTACAAAGACAAAAATAGGATGCAATAAGGTGGTTTGGACAACTTGGAGATCTATTAATGTTCAAACACATTCGTGTATCAAGTGCCTTGGTGGATGCAAAGAAACTAGATAATATGAGCATTAATCCATCCACTCCAAAAGAAGGAGAAGAATGCTTAGTTGAGTTGGAATCATTGAATAAAACACTTGCCAGAGTGAAGAGGATCTAGGATGATGAAAAACCTTCTTGGGAAGCTATTCTTGAAAGGAATTAGAAGGTGCCTCTAACTCTAATTAATGCTTCTTATATTTTGTTTTTTTGTTGTTTTTGTTACAAGTTCATCATCTACACGCCCTTTGTCCTTGATGTCAAAGGGGATAAGATTTTCTTGAGAAAATATATTATTGTGAATAAATTTTGGTTTTGGAAATGTTTTGTATAGTCTTGTGTATAGTTGAAGAGGGGAGTTTGCATGGCTTGAGTAAAGAAATGTTTTGTGAAGATCTATTTTTGGCACATGTTGCCATCAATGACATAGGGGGAGATTTTTGGAAGAATGAAGAATAATCCCTCCGGTGTTTCATCATTGATGCCAACATTGGTTGGTGATAGCTTTGTTCATCTGATATGAGAGTATTTTTGTTACTTTGATCTAGTAATCTGCTCCAGAATTGTTCATATCAAAATATCTACTTATGTGGTTTTAATATGTTTTTTAAGACTATTAATTACATTTATGGACAAGATTTCAATGATTGTGGTTGAATGGGATGAAAGATATAAATGGCAAGAGTTTGGCTTAGAATTTTTGGTATGGGTCTTCTTCTGGTCAACATAGACAAGTGGTGTACACTTCATGGATGATTAAATATTTCTTCATTAGGTCTAGGCTGGCCTAATTTATGTCTTGCACATTTTGTTTTGAGCATGGAAGAAGTTTTGGTTTGAGTTGACAAAGTTATTTTGAATTAATTTTGCATACATTCAATTAGGCTGACCTAATTGATGTATGTGGATGTAAGTGCATATATATATGATTTTATATATATATATATATATATATATATATATATATAGAAGATGTGAGATATGCGACAAGTAATAAGTAGTGATGTGTAACAAAGTGATATTGTGTGAAGTTGTATGCATTAGCAATGAACCTACAAACAGGTGCAAGGTTTTATATTTCAGAGCTTAATTGGAACCGAACTTGAAACACATAGAAGGTGTATTCTATTAGTTCATCATTTTAGTAGTGAGCCTTCAAGGATAGTGTGTCTTGGCAGCGTACCCTTGTAATATCTTATATCCAGTTATAACAAATTGTGAGCTAGTTTGAGCACTGTAGTTTTTCCCACTTCGGATTTTCCACATAAAAATCTTGGTTCTCATGTGTCATGTGGTGTTATGATTCCTTTCGTGTCTTTGTTTACGATTGCAGACATATATGTTTTAATTATTGACTGGTTAGCAGCTAAATGGTTTAGCAGAATATTGATTCAACTCTTGCTCTCAGTATTTTGGGTGTTCGACACATCCATCCTTCCATTCCTAGTGCCCTTGGACTTTTCAATGTCTAACCAAGATGAGCTATCCATGATCTATTATCACATTGAACTTGAAACTCTGAGAAAACACAACACACTCCCACTGTATCAATAATAATAATAATAATCAAACACTCCATGTAATGTTTCCCCTTCTCTAATCAAGCCAACTTGGCTTTGATACCAAATATTGAAAATTAGGATAAAACTTTAGAGTGAAAATATGTTGAAACTTTTATGCATCCAAATAAAAAGATAGCAAGAAATCGTAGATGAAAATAGATTACAATATAAATACAAACCATAACTCAAAAATTATGTGGAGAAACCCTTGCGGGAAAAAACTCCACCCCCAAAAGAGATCCAAGATTTGTATTAATCATTCAAATGAGTTCATCAATACAACTTCTTTCTCTAATTCATTTCAACACTTCATTGCTTCAACAATCTATAAATTGTTTCATTTTTCTTTTAACTCAAACACTAAATATATATAGGCATGAGAGAAACCATAAATCATGAATGGTTTCTAAAACCGTTCAGAAATAAATCATAAAATAAGAAACTTTTTCCAACTTGTGATTTCATCCACCTTTTAGTAATGTGCTCATGCAAGCTAAAAAATCTTTCTTATCTTTTTCAAGCTCACATTTAACTTCCCCTTTTTCATACTCTTTCTAATTTGACAACTAAAAAATACTTTACAAGTTGTCAAAGTTGCATCTAGCAAATTTCATGATAACTAAAAGATAATTACAAATTACCAATTAATAATTAAATATAAATATGATCTGATGAAGAAGAAAACACAACTTCAAACTTCTCACCCAACTTAGATTACAGAAGACTCAACTAACGATTAATCCCCAAATTGACAATTACATGTGTCGATTTAGATTGGTTTATAATTGCACATAAAAATTAACTCAATTTTGAAAAGATTCAAATATATTTATTCAATTTCATGAAAATTGACAATTATAATTTCAGGAACCTCCATTACCTCACTTGTCTCTATCTATCTCTTCAATCCTCCTCTATTTTCCTCACACTTACAGCCTATGCACACAATTTGTTTTCTATTTCCTTTGATTTTTCTAGAGGTTCTTCCATTACATACACTCTGGTTTGTCTTTCATAGAAATTGCATTACTTTACCTTCCCCAACTCGCCCCATTATTTCATACACAACAGCCTAATTCTTCTTTCAAAATTCAAGTTTACAAACTCATATGTTGGGCAAACCTTCTCTTATTTTTCACTACTCCATAAGACCCTCGAGCCAATGTTTTTCTATCTTCCAAATCACTCCTTTCACCTATCTTCAAATCAAACCTGGACACATATCTACATTTAATGAAATTACTGGAACCAATTGCTAACATTGTATTACAACCTCTATGTTATGCCTCCCCTACATACTCCCTTGGAATTTATTTCTACTGCAATCTTGATTCCTTCTTCCTCCATCAACTTGCTCCTCTTCTCATTACACCATGCCTTCAGCTTCTCCTCATTCGAGTTGCTCAAAAATTTATGGCTACATATGCATTCCTCAAGTGACCTCCCAGTCCTTGAGTCCTGATTGTATTTATCTTGTGCTTTTGCATTGTATTGCCCTTTGCAATACAATTCTTGTTTATTTGAATGGGCAATTAAATGTGCAGACAAAGCATGCGCCGCCCTTCACTAACTTCAGCCTGCGTGATCCTCATCTCCTCAATTGCTTCATACGAGTCCTTCCCTTAGCGCTGATTTGATCCATTGAAGGTAAACAAAATTTTTTGCTAGGTATGATAACATACCTCTGGCGCGACCTCCTTATTATCTTGTGCATAAATTCCTATAGATGGTATTGCTTGGCTTCAAATTTCAAACATTAAAATCTTCCTTTGAACTTGGCACGGGTCTTCCTCCTCACCCAGGTGCGTGCTCTACCTCTCCAAACCTGCACTTCATCACATGATTTTCGATGCCTCTTCATATTCTGCCTTCATGTTTTGAACAACGTCCCTTCATATTCTCTTCACAACTGTTCGACTCCTTTTCCTTTGGTCATTCGTAATTTATCACAACTTCTCCCATTTTAGCTCCCATTTGAAATTGATACAAATTAAATTGGCATTTAATCGTGCATATTCAGGTTTATTAAGTTGCAAACAATGTGTATTCAGAATGCATGACGTTTGTGGATCCATGACAAAATGTCTTTCAACCTTTTTTTTTTTTAAATTGACCATCAAATTAAATGGAACTGTCCGTCGAAAAGAAAACAAAAGCAAAACAACAAAAATCAAACCAATTTTTTTTGTTGATGCTAATCGCTCGTCCGTCCGGCTGCTCCTGCATCATGATCAAATCAAGGTAGACATTTACTCAATTGAAATGTAATACAGCTCGGGTTGATAAAAAATGGAGTTTCTGAGCTTGGACAAAAGCAGTTTACCATCACAACCTCAATGAGCTTTATTAATATCACAACCTCAATGAGCTTTATTAACATCACAACCTCCTTGTCCTTTGCTCATTATCAAGTCAACAGCATATAATATATTCAGGTAGAGGTTTCCTATGCTCCTCACGCTCTCCACAGCTTTCATAATGTCACCAAATGTCATTCCACTCCATTGTTAATGTGGATAGTGCCCAAACCAAGCTTTTGACCAAGACCCCGACTCACTAACCTCCACCAACTGAGAGACCGAAACAATATAGTAATGCCATGAATTTTTCTTTCTCATTATGATATTCTTTCTTGTGTACCGAACCTTGTCAAGCTTCTCCGACGAGAACAAAAAAAAATTCAGACTCTGAATTATTAAACATATGAGTTTACGTAAGCACTCCGATCTAACTGAGGCGGCAGCCAATGTGAATAATCATTTCTGGTTTCTCCTCTCTCCATGTTTCTCGTTTTTACTAAGCTTTGTCAGCAAGCATGGAAGTTCTAGAACATTACTTCAGCTTGTTTTTTCCAACAACCAGCATAAGTAACGTCACCAACATATTACTTAACGCAGAGACGAAAATGATGATTGAAAAATTAATCAGATGATGTTGAATGTATGAATATTTATAGAATTTCAAATGAACACCTACCTAATCCAGTCTTGGTTATTAATTATTCCATTCACTTTGACACGGCAAAGTAATAGCTTAATCCATAAGCAAAGAACATGTTTTTTTAACTGAAATTGAACGGCTTTGAGAAAATTCATTGCCAGCAATTCATTCAAGAAAAATTCACCGTCAACAATTCATCATCACGGAAAATTCACGGACGGAAAATTTACAGCCAAGTAAAATTCATTCTCAGCAATTCACAGCCGGAAAAATTAACTGCATTAATATTTTTTAATATATATTTCAAAAAAATTGATTTTATTAAAAATATTAATGTCGTTTGTGATACTGAATCCATGACGATGAATTACTGACTGTGAATTTTCCCGATGAATTGCTGATGATAGAATTTGCCGGATGTCAAATTGAACTAATCAAGATTTATACTTGCTTCTAGAATTACGTTGGTGATGTTAGCTCTGTCGTTGAGATTCCTTTCAAAGTAGATCTCATATTTGTTTATTGGAAATCCTTCATGGCAAAGTCACGTAGTACAGTACAAGTCCAATTGTACGTGTCAGCAGCCCATTGACATTTTCCATCCTCCTTCCATTCTAATATTCACACTTTGAATTGAGCAGTTAAACAAATTATTTAAGAGTCAATTTGTAATGTTTGGTGCAAAGTTGTTATTTGTATATTGAAATGGATCAATTGTAGGTTACCAACTTTAGACTCTTTGAAAGAGTCAGCTGTGGACTATTCGACCATTTTGATGCACGCTATTTGAAGTCATTCATCAAAGAGCTCCGTGAAACGGTTTCCGTATTTGTCAATGGAATCCTGAGTTGTGGTTTGCCTCTGTTCTGTGGATAACATGATTTTGCATTTATGTAGTGTATGGAACTTTCTGTTTAAATTGTGTATGCTCTCTTTTCGACGTGTCGGATTATTTTGATGATGACCCGAAACGTTGAATTGAAAACATACACAATTTAAATCAGAAAATTCTGTCTCGAATGCAAGTGCAAGGCATTGTGGAGAGAAGACTTGGGTTGGATTTTAAAGGTTTGTTCTTACATACGTTTCTGTCATTTTTCCCTGCCACGCTGGTTTTGTTCATCACTGAAATACTGTATTTACTTCTCCTTTTAGGTTCGACCTAGTTTTTTAGTTGACAGGCTTCCCAATCAGGTTTTCTTGTCTGTGAGCTGAGATGATATGGTTGGGTGTTTTCCAGGTCTTCAAGTTTTTCCTCCTCTTCCAACTATCTTTAGCCATTAATACTTTGGATTTGTCTTTTTGGTTTTGTTATGTGCATCTAGGGGTGAGTAACAATTGGAAGCAATAGCGAGTGGTGACATCTCGAACAAGAAAAATAGAAGAATTGTGCCCTTGCCATGGTAAGACAGGTAAGGCTGCAGAGACCTGCTTATAACAATGGCCACTCAAGAGCTTGCCTTGAGATCTATTTAATACCCTTAATTCATTAATTTCTAAATAATCATAGTTTGAAGAGGATAATTGCAGAAAGCTCAAACTATGAAGAATATGCAAACATATCAAATAATATGGCAAGGCTGCAAAAACACCTAATTATAGGAAAGGCCAGTCAGCAACTTGCGTTATGGTCTATTTCAATTTTTACATGTTGCCCTTGTTTCATCAATTTGAATAACCATCGTTTTAATGAGATGATTGTAGACTGATCAAACTATGAATGATATGTAACATATCATAAATATATATTGATTATAAGATTTAAAGGTTGGTTTTTAGTTTTGAATTAAATAAGGAATTGGATTGCAGATACTTTAGAGGATATTTTATCAGTTTGATTGTCTCAAAATTGTGTTTTACATTTATTGTGGTTTTCTAATAGTATCTTGAACATTTACATTAATAATTTTGTAGCTATTATTAATTTTATCTTGTATAATTTTTTAAAATATTTTTTAGAATATTGAATGTATGTATAATGGAGCTACATAATTTAAAAACAAAGATTTTTTACCGATCAAATAAAATATGCACAAAAATGATTAGATGTTACAAACCCACAAAATAATGTCTATTTATAAATCATTTTTATTTTAAGTTATTAATAATATTGTCCTCTAACATATTATTAATGGCTATCCATGTAAGAATTTATCCATAAATTGTGATGTTCTTCTAAGAAGGTATAACAATCCTATATGTTGGATGTGTTCATTTCAAATGGTTTAAGAATTTTTATTCTATTTTAGATATTATAGTTAAATGATATATTTAACAAGTACTTATTGTCTTGATATTTTAATTTATTTCGTAACTTTCCTAATAAAAAATAAGTATTTCTTATACATGTTTAAGTAAATTTGTAGTTGATATGAAACTACTATGTATAGTCATGTCTAGAATAAAATAAAAAAGGAAACTTATTTATATAAAATAACTTGCTAGAAAATAGTTAGAAATGAAAAAAGAAACCATTTTTAAGTATATTACGAGAACTATAGAATTATAAACATAGGGTTCATAAAATACTAAATTTAAAGTGCTAAAGAAATGTTAAACATAACAAGAGGGATAAACATAAATTTATGATATTAAGTATGAAGATGTTGTAGAAGCTAAGGTTGTAGACCATTATGACTTAGGTAAAGTGAAACTCTTTCATAAAAAAAAAAAAAATCAAAATTATTAAGGATATAGGCCATTATGCCTTAGGTAAAGTGAAACTCTCTCTAAAATTCTATTATCTTAAAATTGATTTAAAATGAATCATTTTATCAATATGTATATTCACTTTTACAATGCATGATCATGCTTACTCATAAAAAATAAATAACTTTATTAATATTTTCAAGACCATCCATTTTAAAAAAAAAAATTAAGATTGTTTAAAATTTGAAGCACAACCTATGAGAATTATTTTGTTAGATTATAAAACATACTAATTTTTATAATAAAATTATTTCTTATACTTCCTCATCACTTGGCCAAATTGGGACCTCCCATCATGTTATTAAAAGTATAGTCTTTGCAGTAGAATTTATATGACTAGTAGTAGGAACTCTGTATTATATTAAATTATGACTAATCGTAGGTTGAATGGCATCTCATTCTACTTCTTAAACATATTTATCTACACCATGAAAAATAATTAAAAAGATCACATAGTTTAGCATACAAAAGCATCACATTTAGAGGATGCAATCACTTTATGCTTTGAGGGTTATAATTTTCTAGTTGGAAGATGAGTCGTATAGCAAGAAGACCAAATCAAACATTTTTATTTAAAATTATATGGTCTAAATACTTATAATTTGGTAAGATAGTTGGTGAGTTGTTATTTTATTGCTCATAATATTTGTTATATTTTTTTATTTTAGGGCTAAGAATAGAATCAATGTTTTATTTAACACACTTTTTAGAGGATAGAAAATCCTATCAATTCCTTATTGGCTAGTTTCATTCAATTTTGTAATACTCTAATTGTTCTTTTGTTTGTGATTTTAAGTGGGGAAATGCACCAATTTGTGACACAATTTAGGTGCCAAATTGAAAAAAGATCAAAAAAACCCCGAAAAAAGACATTTGGCGCACACCAAATTTGGTGTGCACCAAATGTCTTTTTAGACATAAAAATCCAAAATCGGGTTTGGAACCTTCATTTTGTCTTCAACCCGCGGCTTGAGGAGGAAGATTTCAGGTCTGCAACTCGCGCTCACCAAATCTCTTCCATTGTTTGCATCCTTAGCTTTCCATTTTCCACGAGGATGTCATCAACATGTCAAAGAGGTTGAAGATTGCAAAGAGGTGTGTATTTTTATTCTATTTATTTTGAATATGATTTGGAATGCAACTTCAAATAGATTTTTATAGTAAAAATTTGCTCTAATTCTCAGGGAATGAATCTCCACCTCAAAACATTGAGAATTCACAATCACCCCCTCATCAAGAGCCTCCTATACAAGAACAACCGGAAACCCTTCCATCAATTCATAGGCATCCTCAAAGAACACAAGAAAATATTCAAAATCAAATTGAAAACAATAAAAGAGACATTCAACAATTAATTGCAAGATTAACCGAGCATGCCGAAACCTGCCCTTATAGGAGAGGGATTGTTGAATTATTAAAGTCAATTTTAACTCATGTAGGATAAATGAGCGAGCAAATGAATTTTTGGTCAACTAAGAGAGATGAGATGAGGCAATTTTATGCTAATGGTTTGTCATATGCAGATGTCAAAAAACTAAAAATTAGCAAAGTCAAGTTGTGTGCCCTATTTAAAGACCCAAAAACCAATGAACCTTTGTCCCATGCATGCAAGAGGTTCCCCATCCATTGGTGCCACCATGATTTAATTAAAAATAAATTTTGGGAGCGGTGGTGGATGGTATTTGACCAACCTCCATGCAATAACCCTGAGGTGTCACAATACTTTTTGAGGAAACTCTATTGTGAGTTTGTCCTCAATAAAATGCCAAACTATTTTGACATCTTAGACTTTCAGGGTAGAGGTGGGGGCTCCACACATGATAGACCTGTTGCACGACGTAATCCATAGTTGGCACCAAGAGCCTTGGGCAAACCCAGGGTGGAGCATGTCATTGTTCCTTCCATTGTTAAGGACAGTGTAGAGGTGGACACGATGAAGTCGATTGGCTCACTCACCCAGACCATTTTACAGTGTGTGAGTCCTCTAGTAGAGCCTAGTGTGGAGGAGACGTGTAGGCCCCAAGCTCCACCCCACCATTGTGGCACTTGTGGTGTTGTTTGCACGTACGATTATCAGGTTGCTCGAGATGTAGCTACACAACCTACATCAGTTGCAGAGGCGATGGCTTTCACAGATGATATTCTGAATGATACATTCGACATTCACACTCAGGTAAAATTTAGCAAGTTATTTTAATGTTGTTTATTAAAATATATTTTGAAATTTAAGAATAACTAAATTAGTAGAATTTTGATATGATGAAATTTCAGGCTCGCACTGTTCATAAGGGATGCTCTATTCCTATAGACCCTTATACATTCTTGACGATGAATCCATAGGTATGCAACTAGTATTAAAGATATTATTATTGCATTTGAACAGTTGAATGTTATATTTGAATGTTTGTCTCATAACATGCTTCGGATTTCAAATAGTTTCCTGGTGCACCTTCTTCCTCCACACCTCACGATTCATATCCTCAAACAACATACACTTAGGTAGCCTTTATTCATTAATGGTGTTGTAAATCTATGTTAGCTAGTTTATGTACTTTTGCATATATACAAATCTAAAAAATTGATGAGAAACACAAACATTGCATTCAAGTATTCCTTGATTGTTTCACATTATGTTCTCCTATATCAACATGATACCTGAGATATTGTTTCATTTGCAGCTGTTGACAAGAGATAGCCCTGGTGATGTTGGTGGCACGATGGACCATGGAGTTGCTTCAGCAATAGCCAGTTCTTATCCATTGAGAGAGGTATGGAATAGATTAGTCGATTCGACATTATATTTGCTCTTTTATGGTCTATTATAGAAAATTTTCACGATAATTTTATGTAGTTTAATTTCTATCTTCATGGTTGCTATAGGTGGTTGTCACTCTAGATCGTGGACATGATGATGCTTAAAATGTGCATGATGACTATATGTATGCGGTAAGTGATTATATTTTGTTATATGCCATTCCATAATTCAATTTCTATGTTTTAACATCTTTAATTTTAATTGTATCAGTTGAAGGTCCAGAGTGAAGAGAGGAGGAGTAGCGGGCATGTTCGAAAGACAAGACAAGCAACAGTCACTCCATCCAGCCGAATTTTGAAGGCAGCACGAGATCTATTTCCTTCCCCTAGAGGGAAATGACTATGTATTAGTGTTGTTTGTTGTATGCCTATGTGGAATTTGGAACATATGTTTTGTACTATTGATATATATACGTGATATTTTATGTCCAAATGGCTCCTTTGTACTAAGCCTATATGGTTTTTTTGGATATATTTATATACTTTTATCAATATATATCATTGTATAACCTTTCGGATTTTTGATTAAATAAACTCTTATTTTGCTAATACCATTCTTGAATGATGTTATCATGTGTATCATGTAATTTGTATGCTTGAATCTTGTAGGCATGGATTTTGTTTACATCTAATGCTTAATTAATTACTATCAAATGCTCAACAAGCCCCATCTAAAGTGTATTGTATAAATAAGCTCCATTTGTGGTGGTTTGTATCCTTTGGAATGCTTCAATTACTTGTGCCTCACCAATGCAGAGGCAAGGAGGCTCAAACCCAATCAGTCTAACAACCTTCCTTCAATGGGCTCCTAACAAGATTAATACAACCTATTTTGAGCAATCTACACAACCTCAAAGCCCCATCAAACCAAACTCTTCATTCAACACCTTACCCAAAAATCCACCCTTGTAGCACTTTGATGCAAAGCAAAGGTGGAGAAGACTCACAACAATGGAAATGTCAATTCTCAATCAAGAACTCTTCTTCATAATGATTCAGCCTAATAGGCATCAACCCACCCTCAAGGGTCTCAACTCCTCAACCTTGCAAATGAACAACAAGACTCCACCAAGGCCCTAAAAAGACCATCAACATTCATACAATGACAATTGAATCAGTTGAGAATAATCCCTACATCAGATTCATCAAGGTTTCCAAAACTCACATTTGTGACTAGTTATTCTTGTAGTACTCAAAACTAAGTTTTATCCAAATTTCTCCCAACATTTCCAAAACACTAGACAATTACAAGATGGATTGAGATACCCTTTTCAGGGCTACACAACATACCAAAGAATTAGTGGTCACTCTTTTGGACCGACAGACTTTCAACACACCTACTTCAATTTTGGCTTCACAATTAGCCCTTTTTTCCAAAGGAACCACCCTTCCAACTTTAGGTATCTACCCAAACGCCTTGGATAGTCTTAGTTCATGGTGCCAAACCTCAAATTTTGTCATTATTTTGTGTCTACAGAGCCTCTAACTCACTGTCCCAAGAAACCCTCCTATACCTTCACAAAATCAAGGGTTTTAAAGAAACATACAACTCTAGACCTCTCTCAACACTTCCAAAGCCCCAAACACCTCAAAATACTTTTGTGCAAACTCATCAAACCCTCGCATAACCCTTACGGGCATTAATTCTTAAAAAACTCTCTTTGGTTCCTCACTTCCATGTTGGAAAACCCATGTTCAATCTTAGAACAGTCACAAAAACGCCACATAATTATGACTCCTTATTCCAAAATGAGTTTACACACTTATTATAAAAAAATTTCAATCAATCCACTAAGATACAATAGCAAATAGCAGGTGGATTGGTTGTTACATCACAAATTTCCCCTCAAACCCTTAATTCAGCAACACTGAGATAGTCACTGTTTGTGTTGGTTCTCTCTACAAACAAAGAGTTAAGACACCAAATAAAAAATAAATGAATTAGAAAAAATATATACACATCCTCTAAAATTCTTAGACTGTGAAGAACCTGTATGTGCCCGTACAACACTCAAAAAGATCAATAAAACGGTATTTTTCTAGAAAATTGCTCAAAACTGTGGTGTTTATTGTGTAAAATTGTTACAAAACTTCGTCCACTCTCTCATTCGAGCCTTGGTAAGGATTTTTAAATAATTTTCCAACAACCATATTCTCCCCAATTCCCATAACCAACCTTGGGATTAGTTGGTCCCTTAATTACATTTGTTTGTGTTAAAGTTGCTTTGTCAGCATTTTACAACTTATATGATTTCTAATTGACTTCTAAGACACAAAACACCCTTTATTTGCATTATGCTTGATCTCTCAAAGCTTATTAGACAAAATAAACCTAAAGACACTAACATTTCCCTATTGATGTATTCAAATAAAAAAATTGATGATGTGGTGTAGGTGCTCCTGTACCAAACTCAAAACCCGGTCCAAGCCTAATTTCTCCCAACCTTTCCAAAACACTTGACCATTTAAATGTGGATTAAGATACCCTTTCCAAGGTTACAAAATATATGCCAAAACCAATAGTAACTCTTTTGGACCAACATGAACTTTCAATACACCTTCCTCGCTCTAGGCTTCACAATTAGGCCTAATTTCCAAAGGAACCCCCTCACAAACTCACCTTCAAACCAAGGAAACTTGAAACAGTCTTAGGGATGCTCACCAAACTCAGGATTCTCCCATTTTAAGAGCCCCAAGAACTTGTTCTATTCCTCTACTCACAAACCATCCTAAACCTTCACAAAAACAAGGGTTTTAAAGAAACTCATAACTCTAGACCTCCCCCAATCCTTCCAAAGGTCCAAACACCCTACATTACCTCTGCCCTAACTTAAAAGACACTCACAATTCCATTCCTTTCAGTATTTCTTATATTCACTACTTGAGTTCCTTACTTTCATGGTGGAAACACCCCTGAACATCATTAGAACTTCACACCCCACTGAGTTTTTTCATTCTCTTAGCCTCCAAAGTACTCATACACCAAACTAATCATGGTACAGGCCAATCCACTAAGCAATAGGGTTAGAACAGTAGGTGGATTGGCTAATGTGTCATGGTGTTGCCCTCAAAACCCCTAATACAAAAAATAGAGCAGTAACCAAGTTTGTTGATCCCACACACACCAACAATGTATTTAAACCTTCAGAATAGATGCAAAGAGTGTAAACACATATGCAATCAAGTATCCAAAGACTCAAGTCATGATAGACTTGTATGGGCATGTGCAAGGCAAAGAAAATTCAGGAAAACAAAGAAAACCAGTGATCAGTGTTTTCAAAAGTATATTTTCTTATTAGAAACTATACAAAATCAACCCTCAGCTCGAGGTATTACAACAATATATCTTGATAGCACCTTCCAACTACCCCTTGAGCCGATTAACCACCATAACCACCCTTTGTTAGACTTCTAAGATGGCAATTTGCCAATTTTTCTCTTAATTACCATTCATTCACAACTTGATTTTGCAAATACCACCTAACTGACCTATTAAGCCTTTTAAATAAAATTGCAAGGTATTTGTATAGCATATAGAGATATAGAGAGAAAATACAATAAATATTTTAACTAATGAATTGTAAAAAATGGATTTTTGTAGTTTATATTTATGTCATTGATTACATTGCATTGCATATCTTTCAAAGTTAAAGCATTACTTCACTTTGCATAACTAATAAGTAGATGCTAATAGATGCAGAAAATTTAATTACAATATAGTTTGAACAAAGTCAACCTAAGCAGTTATGCAATTTCTTCACATTGCATAACTAATAACTAGGAGCAGCTGCCAATTGCATTTTCTTATCATGGCATTCTATGAGACCAAATTTCTTTGAGATATTTTTTCAAATAGTTCCCTGCCTTGTCTATTTTACCACATTTTTCATACATTTCTACCAAAGCATCTTCTCAAACATTTCACTGCCTTGTTGTTATGGCTAAAAGCCTAAAACAAGTGATTTTGAACAAGCTATGGATGCTTCAAAAATATATATCAAAAGCATAATAGTAAGCAATAGCATAGGCAAGGCAATGAACTGTTTGAAAAAATGCATCAAAAAAATTGCTTTGAAATGATAAATTTAGTTGTGCTTTCACTCTTCTTTAACATTGTATATCTGCTCCTTTTTATAACAAGAGATAAAAAATTGTAAAAAATTGTATAACAAGAGATAAAAACTATCTTTTTT
This sequence comes from Sequoiadendron giganteum, assembly GCA_007115665.2. Taxonomy (NCBI): domain Eukaryota; kingdom Viridiplantae; phylum Streptophyta; class Pinopsida; order Cupressales; family Cupressaceae; genus Sequoiadendron; species Sequoiadendron giganteum. The sequence goes on along the minus strand of CM021101.1, from coordinate 92,292,150 downwards.
GAAATCGAAAGGTATTTCCATAGCATAGAGATATAGAGAGCAAATAAAATAAAGAGTTTAACTAATGAAATGTAGAAAATAGATTTTTGTTGTTTATATTCATGCATTGCACATCTTTCAAACTCAAAGCATCACTACGCATTGCATAATGAATAACTAGATGTTGATAGATGACAAAATTTCAATTACAATATAGCTTTTTACAAAGTCAACCTAAGTAGTTGAGCAGGTGCATGGAAATGGGTAGCAATTCCGTGGACACCCTAAAAAAAGAGTTGAAAACCATAACGTGAGCGCGTTATAACACGCTCGCATTATGTTTTCCATTAAACCTAGGCAAGGTCTCGATAGCTACAACTACAAAGACATAATGTGAACGTGTTATAACGCGCTCACGTTATCAACTGTTAAAAGCAAAAAAAAGAATACAAATCTCTCATTTGCATTTCGACTGGTTTTTTTGTTGCACCTGCGGCCAAAAAACCCAGAATATCATGCTCGCGTTCTAGGAGGAGAATTTCTTCACCAAGAATCTGTATTTCTTCACAACGATGGCGCCACGATGACGAGGAGTTGTAAGAGGTAAGGATTCAAAATCAACCACAACATCAACCTCCTCCACCAATCACTCAACCCCCTCCTGGCACTCAAAAAAATTTAATGAGTGAAATTGAGAACAACAAAAAAAAATTTAAGGATTTGATCAATAGGTTGAGTGATCCAAATGGTTCAACCACAGAAAGAATGACCCTAATTCATTGAAAGATATGTTAACAAACGTAGATTCAATTAGCAAACAAATAACTGGATGGGAAGATAGGAGACAGGTGGATAGGGACTATTATGCAAATAAACTATCATACAAGGATGTGAAAGATTTAAAAATTACAAAAGGTGATTTGTGCTCATTATTCACCGACCCATGCACAAATCAAAATCTTACCCTCAATGCGAAGAGGTTTCCTATCCATTGGTGCCACCACTAATAGATGAAGGAGTGGTTTTATGATAGGTGGTACATGGTCTTCGATTACCCATCGTGCAACAATTGCAAGGTCCCGCAATATTTCCTTAGGAAACTATACAGTGAGTTCATATTGAACAAAATCCCAAATTATTTTGATATGAGGGATTTCCAGGGGAGAGGTGGGGGGTCAGCTAAGGATAGACCTGGTGCACAGTTGGATCCTATGCGGCAAGGTAGACGAGCTCTCGCTAGGCCACCTCATGAGCACATTGTTATGCCTTTCGTCGTGAAGGAAAGTGTTGAAATAGAGAAATTGCAAGCAATCAGCACTTTGACCCAGAGTGTCATCCATCATACTAGGCTTATTCTACAGCGTCATCCAGGGGATTCTTCTAGTGGTGGCCTTCGAACACATGTGTGTCAATCTTGCAGGGCTACTTGTTCACATGACCCCACCGACCCTCAGGAGACTGGTACGTAGGGATCTGTTTGCAGCTATGGAGATGAAGAGGGCAGTTGACATTTTGCATGAGGCATATGGCATTGATAGTCAGGTGAAAGTTAGTGCATGTGTTCATTGAATTTAATTTATTAAATTTTGATTTTGAAATGCAAGATTAACTAAAAATGTTTTATGATTTTAATAAAATTGCAGGGTCACAATGTTGAGACTGGATACACCGGCCCCCCACCAACCTATTTTTGCAGTACACCTATCGCTAGGGTATGTAACTAGTAAACAATTATAAGTTTATTGCATATTAATGGAATTGTTTTACGAATGGTAATTTAATATGCAATTTTGGATGTTGAACAAACTAATATTGGAGGTTTTGATGGAACACTTCCCAGTGGCGGTGGATTTACTCAAACCTTCACACAGGTAATAGAATAAATAGTTTAACTAATGAATCAAGTACTTAATAGATTTGTGTAGTTTATACATGCACATCGTTGATTACGTTGAATAATTTGTTGTTTTATTTTCAGTTGTTGTGAGACGATACACCTCCGAATGTGACATGGGCAATGGATATTGGTGTGACATCTGCTATACAATCCTCGATGGCTCTGATAGAAGAGGTATGAGGAAAATTAGTAAATTTTAATTTACATTTGTTGTTATAGATGTTAGTTAGTGAAAAATCAAACCATTATTGATTCACATAGTGTTTGTCTATTTGTATGGTTTATACAAGGCTTGAGCACGCCTGAGCATGGGCGTGAGGATATTTCCCTGTGGAGAGAGATCGTGAGATGGTTGTAAGTGATTATTTTGTCAAATATATCATTTTTTATAATGTAATTTCTATATATTCATGTCTTTACTTCTTATTGTAATAGTTAAAACTTCACCCTGAACTAAACCCTAGGAAGAGCAGTAGGAGCACTCCACGAGCACAGTAAAAATGAGTGACACACCTATCGCCATCTAAGCGAAAAGGAAAGGGAAAGATATTATTTCCTGCACATGGAGAGCAATGACTTTTGATTCTAGAGTCCTTTGTTGTATGCTTGCATGGTAGTTTTGTACATATTTTTTATTGGACATATTTGACATTGTATGCCTAGATGGCATTCTCGTAAGCCTATATGGCTATTTTGTCCATATATTTCATACTTATATCGTCATATATTTATGTATTCCTACATGGCTATTTGGTTAATACAAATATCTTTTATCGATGCCTGTCCATATTTGCATTATAAATTGATGGTTCAATAGATATGAGTTACGTGTATTCAAGTGTATACTTTACAACTTACATGTATACTTTGTGACTTACGTGCATTCGAGTGTATACTTTGTGGCTTACATGTTTTCATGCATATACCTTGTATTCGTGCATATACTTTGTTTTAATTTGTGTATACTATGTATTCGTGTGTATACTTTTTGAGGCTTATGTGTTTTTGAGTACTTGTACTTCCCTTATTGACATGTACATGTTTGACTTATTCACGTGTATAATTATTAATTGGTTAGCCCTAGCATTGATCTATGTCATCCTCAATGCATGATCCTTGAGATGGAGTAAGTACACCCTCAAGGTCAAAAGGAGTTTTACATGCATTCTTTATAGGCTCATTTTGGTAGTGAAACCAAAAACTTCTTGCATCATTGAAATGAAAAATAAATTCCTTTATAGCAGGTCTAAAGCCATTATCATTCTCCATCAATTCTTCATGTATCCACTCCCCATTAATGGTTGTCTCATGACCTTCATGAAACCAAGCACTTATCTCATTTGTGATAGAAGAAATGTATGAAGATTTATCTTCCTCCTTATGAACCATTCATTATCATGAGAGATGGGTTCTTGTGAACCACTATTGATGAATCATGGGTCAATGAGTTTGACTTGTAAAACCACATGATTGAATCCTGATAGCAATATCACAATATTTATATATCTAAATGTGTTATT
>CM021101.1:92271741-92288654 GCA_007115665.2 Sequoiadendron giganteum | reverse complement strand
GTTGAGGGATTAGGGTTTAAGGGTTGAGGGTTGAGGGATTAAGAGGCTATAGGGATTGAGGGATTAGGGTTTAAGGGTTGAGGGTTGAGGGATTAGGGTTTAAGGGTTGAGGGTTGAGGGTTGAGGGATTAAGAGGGTATAGGGGTTGAGGGATTAGGGTTTAAGGGTTGAGGGATTAGGGTTTAAGGGTTTAGGGTTGAGGGATTAAGAGGGTATAGGGGTTGACCCTCTATGTTTCTCCCACTCTCCCCCACTCTCCCCCACTCTCTCCCACTCTATCTTTCTCCCACTCTCAGCCTCTCTCCCTCCCTCTCTATCTCCCACTCTCCCCCTCTCTCCCTCCCACTCTCTCTTTCTCCCACTCTCACCCTCTCTCCCTCCCTCTCTATCTTCCACTCTCTCCCACTCTCTCTTCTCCCCTTCTCCCACTCTCTCTTTCTCCCACTCTCCCCCTCTCTCCCTTCCTCTCTATCTCCCACTCTCCCCCTCTCTCCCTCCCACTCTCTCTTTCTCCCACTCTCCCCCACTCTCCCCCACTCTATCTTTCTCCCACTCTCACAATCTCTCCCTCCCTCTCTATCTCTCACTCTCTCGGTCTCCCACTCTCCACTTCTCCCCTTCTCCCACTCTCTCCCACTCTCTCCAACTCTCCCTCCCTCTCTATCTCCCTCTCTCCCACTCTCTCCCTCTCTATATACTAAGAACACCAAATTTCACATAATGCGCTCGTGTTATAACGTGAGCACATTTTTTACTCCACTAAAATGGTAAAAAAACTCTATATACCCATGATTTGAAGGCCCACAGTCTACATCTTCCCCTAGTTCTATGCGTGCTCCGACAAAAAATAGCTTTTTGATGATGTTGTGAAGTGTGCAAGCATCTTTTTCACATTCCATCACCTTTTCCATGATCTTTTTACCACCTTTGCATGAAATAGTAGAGTTTCCACGTTGAAAGACATATAATATCAATTGAAGTTTGAATTCCATTGCAAACTGATATACAATTGAAGTGTGGAGGGGAACAAACTTTTGAACAAGTCAAATTGTTGTGGAGTTTGAAGAAAGAAGAAGCTAAGGCTACATAATTGGGTTGAACTCCTCCATTTGAAAGTCTAGTTTCTAAGGTATGTGAAGTCTTTAAAATTTTTCTTTCATTTTATTATGGCTTGCTTTCATTTTTGTTTTTCATTATAACCTTAGGTTGTCAATGCACATTTTAAATTACCAAATTATATACACAATTATATACACTTTCCAATTACCATTTTACACTTTCTAATTATAGAAATTCAGAACCATTCACCAAAATTCATCCTTTAAGACAACTCCAAGCCTCTCCCATTCCTTTGAAGGGTCCAAACACCTTCCAATAGCTTTGCACAAACTGATGCAGTACAAAGGAAGAAATCAACACCTTTCTTGACAGACTTATTCAACTATATTTCCCTTCACAAAACATTTGATTTGTATACTCAAATTAGCATTAAGAGTTCCCAATTCCTTAAGGACCTTCAAAACAACTTGAAAATATTGAAAATAACTTATTACAATCAACTAGGTTCCTCAAAATATCAACCAATGATTATGTCATTCACAAGTTGTCTTAAATCTTCCATAATGGCACCATTGTTTAAAAACACAAACTATAATTCTTAAGGCACAACCAAACCATTATTTGCTTAATAAATCTTTGTTTGAGTTAGTACAACAAAAATGAAACCTTTTAGATGTCTTCCCTTACACACAAAATTAGTTCCTTTGTTCACTGTCCACATTACTAGTAGCCAAGCATCAACAAACTATCACATGTATCTCCCAAACCATGCACACACTTCAAACTATGATACTCATTTTTGATGCAGAGTTAGAGGACCCAACACCATTGAAGATGTCAACTTGCATTCAAGAGCCATATAAGAAGATTAAAAAGGAATAATGGACCAATCCCAACACTCCTCCAAGCTGGACAACAAACAAAAACATTATTTCTCAATTTTCACCCTTGGAATTTAATTACTGTACAAAACCAATTTTGGGCCCTTAACTCCAAAACTTTCGAAAACACCAGGAAAATAAAAGAATGATTTTAGCACCAATTTCAGAGTTGCAAGACATACCTTAACCCATCACATGACTCCTTTGGGACAACATTAAGAAAACTGACCTTTTTCACTATTTTAGGCCTCCAAGTAGGCCAATTTTACAAAGGAACTACCCTTAGATCTTCACACCAGACTTCCAAACCCAGAAACAACCTTTAGTTAGGTCTCAAAACAAGATAATTTCTAGGTCTTAGGACCTTACCCGCTCAACTAGGCTTCCAATACAAAAACCCTCATTTTTCAATGCAAAGAGGGAGGGTTTATAGAAACTCCTATACCTGAGCCTTCCCAACCATTCAAAAGCATCAAAAATATTCAAAATTCCCTACATAAGGTCAAAATTTCATTACATAGACCACTCCTTCAACACTTTTTTAGGAACTAATATTCATCTCATTACCATGGTATAGATAAAATTATCTGCCATGCCGAAGAAAAAGACAAAGAGGAAACTAACAGATCAAGAGAATGGAACCTTGAAAGAAAAGGAGAGAGTTCGGGTGGCGGCATATCGTGAAAAGAAGAAATTGGAAACGATTGATGAAAACAAACCGATTGTAGAGGAACCTCAACTGTCAAAAAGAGAACGAGAATTGGCAACACAATAAGCATGAATGCAAAAGCATCGTCGTAAGACAAATTCATATACCGTAGTTGGAGACACACCCTCTACGACAAGTGAATATGAAGGGACACCATCTAGCACAAGTGAATATGGATGGACACCATCTACTGCAAGTGAATATGGAGGGACACCATTTACCGCAAGTGAATATTGTTGGACACCATCCAGCACATCTCAAGTTGAGAGTACACCATTACTCAAAATTGATGAAGAAGGTATGCCATCATTCACATGTGAACCTTAAGGTATGTCTTCTTCTCCACCCTCAATCGAAGGTATGAAATCTAGCCCACCTCAATTAAATATTGATGAAATTCCTAATGTTGAGATGTATGTACCTAGGAGAACACCACTAAGATTTTTTTTTTAGAAAGCCAAAGTATTTGATTAATATTGATGATGAGATTTTGCAGCACATGGAAGGTAAGATTTCAACACGCACTTGTAGAAGATATGTTGATAAGATTTGGGAATGATTCTTTGAAAGGCTAAATGAGACTGCAAGATGTCAACTATTTGTTGAAATGATGCGGGGTGTAAAGTATAGGAACATCATGAAGACTCTTGGGTTGAGAACATCGAATGCATCAAGTGAAGACACTATTGTGAAGAATCTAATGGATGCTTATGAGAGTGTGGGTAAGACCTCACACTCAAAGGATAGTAATGTCACCTGACGTGTCATTACATCGACTTTGGTAAGTTGTCAAACAAAGAGAGCTCGCCTAATTAAAAAGACTAGTTAAAAAATAAGAATTAGTAGAAAAACTTTATCAAGAGCCATTCAAAGGCGGCAAAGAATCGAGGACAATGATACAAATGAATTATGAGCATTCTTGGGGAGACTGTCACAAAAAGATAAAGAAATTGTCGAAGCCTTGAGAACACTAATTGAAGAGTATTGGAAGAATAACACAAGGCCATCTCCAAATCAAAGGGATGTGGTAAGAAGGAGAATCGGTAGTTGGAATCGTGAGCCACATCCAAAGCATTTTTTGGATATGACTCAAACCCAATTTTTTCGGAAATTTGAAAATGATTATCCTCAAATTAGTATTTCTCAAAGATTTTTTGAACTGCTTAAACCTTTTTATGTCAAGATAAATCACACACGCACTACTTGTTTTTGTAGACTCCATATTGAATTTTCAAACCATTATGATTTTTATCGTTCTATATGTTTAGATTTGCATACTAACAATGTTTTGCCAGATTGTGGCATAGAAGCCCCACCAAAATATTCAAGAGAGTTCTTATCAAAAAATTTATGTGAAATAGAGGATGGCCAGATATTCTATAGGACAACATGCTTGGATGGTTCATGTGAGCGTTGTCGTGGCTTCCAGCGTATGCCAATATGTCAACATATGGAAAGCACAAATGAGGTGGGACAAAAACTAGAAGAGTTCGGGAAGTATAAAACAGTGGCATATGCTACAAAAGATGGGTCTTAAGCAAAAAGGTGTGATTTGGTTATTGAGAAGATTCTAGTGTACAAATTTATGACCATATTTCGTGATAGTATACTATCTGAGTATGCAATGCATACCTATAGAGCCCGATGGTTGGACACGTAGTTCAAGCTATGCAAGGAGACCTTTCTAGTTGGAAGCATGGTATCTGTGGTTGAATTTGCAGAGAACTGCACTCTACAACCACAACATGAGGTGCAGTCATAGTATTACAACTCCACACAAGTTTCGATATTTTTGCACATAGCATTCATTCATGCATTTGATAGTACAGATGAGCAAAGGAACACATTGAGGGAGTACCACTTTTACATTAGTGATGATCGCACACATTCTCCAGAGTTCGTGCAAGGTTGCTTCCAAATGTTCTATAGTGGTTTGGCTCAGAGGGGCATAGAATACGATCAACATATAATATGGTCTGATAACTGTGCAAAACAGTTCAAGAACTCACACATGTTCTATTGGTTGTGAAAGATGCATGTCATTATAGGTGTTCAACATATGTGAAACTTTTGTGAGGCTGGACATGGAAAGGGGGAGCATGATGGTGCAGGAGCATGTGTGAAAAGAGCATTAGCACAAGAAGAGTTAAAGTATAAAGACAGTGCAAAGTTGACAGATGCAAAATCAATCATTGAGTGGTGTAATGCTTTGATGGGTCCAGGTCATGAAGGTACGTCTTCAGTTCATAGATTGTTTTGGTTGATGGATGATACTAGCATTGCACCATATGAAGACTATTGTACACTAATAGAATCGAGTGAGGTACACTCTTAGCTCAAATACAGGTTCATGGAGTATCAATACACAAAAGATGGCATGCTTTTGTTCTTCATGTACAATGCAAGATTGGAATGATTGTGAGTCAGGGGAGTGGGTTGACAAATGGCTCACAAGTTATCTTAGCCCACTTCACACGTATCGCCCTCCGACGGTATTGGAACTGACACAAATAGAATCATTAGTCAAATTTGACAACATATCAGATCTAGTTCAATGAGGTGATATATCTACTTTCTTAGTTGTTGAAATTCCATATCGTTAGATCTTACTTTGTACTATATTCGTAATGTTGACAAATTTCAAGAGATTTTTTGCACATATCATTGCAGGGCATGTTTATGCAGTTATTGCAAATGAAGACAATGAAGAGGGAACAAACTATTACTTGTGTCATTGTGTTGAGACCAAAAATAAATTGGAGGCCCTAGTTATAGATGGAGAAAACATCGAATACCCTATAGGCTCAGTTGTGGTTACTGGAACATGGCTTAGAAGGTACCCACATTCAAGTGTTAAACATTGGCTATTTCAGGACTTTGACATGCATCGTAAGATTTTTCATTACTCGAACCTTGTCATGGCATCCAATGTTCATTTGACCAAATATGGGGGTAGACATTTGAACAAGACGTTATGGAAGGTCTGTGAGCCTGACAATGAGGCAATACTTGACATAATAAAGAGTAGAGCAGACCCAGATGGTTCGTTGGATTAATTTGTAAGTATATGCACATTGGTTCTTATTAATTTATACTTGTATGTACATTAATTTGTTTGATGCCAATGCTATCATCTTCTTTTACAGTGATTGGTGTCCCCTTGCAAAAAATGCAGATATATGAGCCATCCAAGAGAATGTCAACCAGAAAAGCAATGCAACATCCTTATTTTGATTCCTTTATGCAACATCTATAAGTGCCTTCCATCTATTTTTATTTCATTTCCATTTTGGATGCTCTTTCTTTTTCTCTTTTACTTTGCGTATTTGTAAGTAAACTACTAGGGGTTGATTGATCTTTCATTGTAGAAAATACTGATTTAAGAGCCATCAAAGAGAATCTCAGCCAAAAAAGCAATGCAACATACTTATTTTGATGATTTTTAAAAAATCTTAATTTTGATTTCAAGCCATTATAAAAGAGCATGTGAAGCTTAGCAAGGGAATCTCAAGTTACTCATTTGAAGTTAACCTCATAATGAGCACCTATGATGTAGACATTTAAAGAGAATCTTGAATGTATGAGTGACATTGTAAAAGATCTAAGAGAATGAAGTGCCAGAGGCATTGTAATAAGATTTAATTACATAATGAGATATACTCAAATATTGTAAGGTTGGAGTTTATGTTTGGGGTAGTAGCACCTTGTTCTGTAAATGCCTTGAGTAGGAAAATTTGCAAACTTTGAATTTTGAAATGTAAACAATGTGAAAAAGGTCATATAAAGGTCATGTAAACAATTTGTACACATTTTTTTGCAACTCGTGTGACCAAGCAGACTATTCCAACAGGTTGGAATAGGTATGTTTACGCTAGTCATGGTCCTCTTTCGCACCGAAACACGTAGAATCGCTCCGAGCTATGTTCCACTGGATCAATCCCTTAAGGTTCCAAAGTGCAAAATGGCTGCAAACTTCAACATGCTAGTACTCGGATACCCTGACACTTAGAAACTTCTCGTCTAATCCTATAGAAAGGAATTGGGCCCCTCTAGAAAAATCTCTCTTGGTTTTGGCTATCTTGGAGTGGTTTTCTCATGGCGGCGGATTTTCACTTGATGGAAAAGGTGTCAAATTCAAGTTGTGTAAAGTTGCAAAGTTGTGCAACTTTTGCTCTGCAACTCATGTGACAAAACAGACTATTCAAATATGTTCGAATAGGTATTTTTATGCTAGGCATGGTCCTCTTTCGCACCGCAACACGTGGAATTGCTCCGAGCTATGTTCCACCGGATTGATCCCTTAAGGGTCCAAAGTGCAAAATAGCTGCAAACTTCAACATGCTATTACTCGAACACCATGACACTTAGAAACTTCTCATCTTATCCTACAGAAAGTTGTTGGACCCCTCTAGAGAAACCTCTCTCGGTTTTGGCTATCTTGGAGTGGTTTTCTCGTGGCGGTGGATTTTCACTTGATGGAAAAGGTGTCAAATTCAAGCTGTGCAAAGTTGCAAAGTGGTGCAACTTTCGCTCTGCAACTCATGTGACCAAGAAGACTATTCCAATACATCTGAATAGGTATGATTATGCTAGACATAGTCCTCTTTCACACTGAAACACATGGAATCGCTCTGAGCTATGTTCCACCAGATCGATCCCTTAATGGTCCAAAGTGCAAAATAACTACAAACTTCAACATGCTATTACCCGGATACCATGACACTTAGAAACTTATCATATAGTCCTACAAAATGGCGTTGGATCCCTCTAGGAAAACCTCTCTCAGTTTTGGCTATCTTGGAGTGGTTTTTCTCGTGGCAGTGGATTTTCACTTGATGGAAAAGGTGTCAAATTCAAGTTGTGCAAAGTTGCAAAGTGGTGCAACTTTCGCTCTGCAACTCGTGTGACCAAGTAGACTGTTCCAAAACATCCTAATAAGTATGTTTATGCTAGGCATGGTCCTCTTTCACACCAAAACATGTGGAATCGCTCCGAGCTATGTTCCATCGGATTGATCCCTTAAGGGTCCAAAGTGCAAAATAGCTGCAAACTTTAGCATGCTATTACTTGGATACCGTGACACTTAGAAACTTCTCATCTAATCCTACAAAAAGGTGTTGGACCCCTCTAGAAAAACCTCTCTCGGTTTTTTTTATCTTGGAGTGGTTTTCTCGTGGCGGTGGATTTTTACTTGATGGAAAAGGTGTCAAATTCAAGCTGTGCAAAGTTGCAAAGTGGTGCAACTTTCGCTCTGCAACTCGTGTGACCAAGCAAACTGTTCCAATAGATCGGAATAGGTATTTTTACACTAGGCATAGTACTCTTTCACACTGAAACACGTGGAATCGCTCCGAGCTATGTTCCACCGGATCGATCCCTCAAGGGTCCAAAGTGCAAAATAGCTGCAAACTTCAACATGCTGTTACTTGGATACCATGACACTTATAAACTTCTCGTCTAATCCTATAGAAAGGCGTTGGACCCCTCTAGAAAAACATCTCTCATTTTTGGCTATCTTAGAGTGGTTTTCTCATGGCGGCAGATTTTCACTTGATGGAAAAGGTGTCAAATTCAAGTTGTGCAAAGTTGCAAAGTGGTGCAACTTTCGCTCTGCAACTCGTGTGACCAAGCGGACTGTTCCGATAGGTTGGAATAGGTATGTTTACGCTAGGCATGGTCCTCTTTCACATCGAAACACGTGGAATCGGTCCGAGCTATGTTCCACCAGATCGATCCCTTAAGGGTCCAAAGTGCAAAATAGCTGCAAAATTTAGCATGCTATTACTCGGATACCGTGACACTTAGAAACTTCTCATCTCATCCTACAGAAATGCGTTGGACCCCTCTAGAAAAACCTCTCTCAGTTTTTTCTATCTTGGAGTTTTTTTCTCGTGGCGACGGATTTTCACTTGATGGAAAAGGTGTCAAATTCAAGCTGTGCAAAGTTGCAAAGTGGTGCAACTTTCGCTCTGCAACTTGTGTGACCAAGCGGACTATTCCAACACATCCGAATAGGTATGTTTACACTAGGCATGGTCCACTTTCACACCGAAACACGTGGAATCGCTCAAAGCTATGTTCCACCGGATCAATCCCTTAAGGGTCCAAAGTGCAAAATAGCTACAAACTTCAACATGCTATTACTCGGTTACCGTGATGCTTAGAAAATTATCGTCTAATCCTATAGGATGGCGTTGAGCCTTTCTACAAAAACCTCTCTCGATTTTGGCTATCTCAAAGTGATTTTCCAATGGTGACGAATTTTCACTTGATGGAAAAAACATCAAATGCAAGCAGTGCAAAGTTGTAGAGTGGTGCAAATTTCGTTCTACAAATTGTGTGACCAAGTGGACTGTTCCAACAAGTCCAAATAGGTATTTTTACGCTAAACATGGTCCTCTTTTGCACCGAAACATGTGGAATCGCTCCGAGCTATGTTCCACCAGATCAATCCCTTAGGTTGGAGGAGTCTTAAGTTGCTTAAAGCAACAAATTTGAAATGATATTGAATGGCCCAATTAGCACTCATTGCATCTAAGTGATGCTCATAGAGGTGAGGCACTAGACCTTCTCAGGAGGTCACTCATTCCAGTATACTCCATCTCAAGCACTTAACCACAAAGTTTTTTCCCTAAGGTTAAGCCCACTTAGCTTGCAACCCCATTTGCAAAACCTTCAGCAAGTGTTGTGCCTTATGAAACATTCATTATAGAGCCCCTTTAGCTCATCAATTGATAAGTAGGAGGTATTTTCTACAATGTGTCAAATTGTGATATTGCTATCAAGATTCCATTGAGCAGTCATTTGTAGTATTAGATATAGCTCTACCTTCTACATTATTGCACATGATTGCAGATAGTTTTATAGATCTAGATAACATCAATAGTTCACATTACTCAAGAAGGATGAAAATCTTAAAGAAATTTAAGGAAATCAAGACAAGTAACCTTCTTGTGGACTTAAGGTTGCAATATTTGATCTACAACATGTTCCACCATTTCTTCAGTAGGATCAATAACACACATAATGAAGGTGTGTTTGTAGCTATGAAAGATTATGGTTCGAACTATCCAGGAGAGTGATGTTTTATCTTGACCAACCATATCTATACCATGGTTTGTTTGGAAACAAGGATGGGTTCTCTCTTCATCGGCATATACATTATTCCTCGATGTGTTCACACCAGTGTTACAAGACTAGGACTCGCCTCGGACTTGACAAGCCATTTTTTGACTTGGACTCGGGCTCGGAGCCCAGACTCGACAAATAGAAAAACCTAAGAAATTCAAAGATTTGTAAGGATTTAAAACTTGTTTCATGCACCCTTTAATAAATAAACCTTAAAGACACAATAGCATCATCAAATAGAAATTACTATGATCCCATACACAAACATACATCAATCACATAAGTATAAGCACAAATTTTAGCTGAAGGAAATAACACATTTAGATATATAAATATTGTGATATTGCTATCAGGATTCAATCATGTAGTTTTACAAGTCAAACTCATTGACCCATGATTCATCAGTAGTGGTTCACAAGAACCCATCTCTCATGATAATGAATGGTTCATAAGGAGGAAGATAAATCTTCATACATTTCTTCTATCACAAATGAGATAAGTGCTTGGTTTCATGAAGGTCATGAGACAACCATTAATGGGGAGTGGATACATGAAGAATTGATGGAGAATGATAATGGCTTTAGACCTGCTATAAAGGAATTTATTTTTCATTTCAATGATGCAAGAAGTTTTTGGTTTCACTACCAAAATGAGCCTATAAAGAATGCATGTAAAACTCCTTTTGACCTTGAGGGTGTACTTACTCCATCTCAAGGATCATGCATTCAGGATGACATAGATCAATGCTAGGGCTAACCAATTAATAATTATACACGTGAATAAGTCAAACATGTACATGTCAATAAGGGAAGTACAAGTACTCAAAAACACATAAGCCTCAAAAAGTATACACACGAATACATAGTATACACAAATTAAAACAAAGTATATGCATGAATACAAGGTATACGCATGAAAACATGTAAGCCACAAAGTATACACTCGAATGCACGTAAGTCACAAAGTATACATGTAAGTTGTAAAGTATACACTTGAATACACGTAACTCATATCTATTGAACCATCAATTTATAATGCAAATATGGACAGGCATCGATAAAAGATATTTGTATTAACCAAATAGCCATGTAGGAATACATAAATATATGACGATATAAGTATGAAATATATGGACAAAATAGCCATATAGGCTTACGAGAATGCCATCTAGGCATACAATGTCAAATATGTCCAATAAAAAATATGTACAAAACTACCATGCAAGCATACAACAAAGGACTCTAGAATCAAAAGTCATTGCTCTCCATGTGCAGGAAATAATATCTTTCCCTTTCCTTTTCGCTTAGATGGCGATAGGTGTGTCACTCATTTTTACTGTGCTCGTGGAGTGCTCCTACTGCTCTTCCTAGGGTTTAGTTCAGGGTGAAGTTTTAACTATTACAATAAGAAGTAAAGACATGAATATATAGAAATTACATTATAAAAAATGATATATTTGACAAAATAATCACTTACAACCATCTCACGATCTCTCTCCACAGGGAAATATCCTCACGCCCATGCTCAGGCGTGCTCAAGCCTTGTATAAACCATACAAATAGACAAACACTATGTGAATCAATAATGGTTTGATTTTTCACTAACTAACATCTATAACAACAAATGTAAATTAAAATTTACTAATTTTCCTCATACCTCTTCTATCAGAGCCATCGAGGATTGTATAGCAGATGTCACACCAATATCCATTGCCCATGTCACATTCGGAGGTGTATCGTCTCACAACAACTGAAAATAAAACAACAAATTATTCAACGTAATCAACGATGTGCATGTATAAACTACACAAATCTATTAAGTACTTGATTCATTAGTTAAACTATTTATTCTATTACCTGTGTGAAGGTTTGAGTAAATCCACCGCCACTGGGAAGTGTTCCATCAAAACCTCCAATATTAGTTTGTTCAACATCCAAAATTGCATATTAAATTACCATTCGTAAAACAATTCCATTAATATGCAATAAACTTATAATTGTTTACTAGTTACATACCCTAGCGATAGGTGTACTGCAAAAATAGGTTGGTGGGGGGCCGGTGTATCCAGTCTCAACATTGTGACCCTGCAATTTTATTAAAATCATAAAACATTTTTAGTTAATCTTGCATTTCAAAATCAAAATTTAATAAATTAAATTCAATGAACACATGCACTAACTTTCACCTGACTATCAATGCCATATGCCTCATGCAAAATGTCAACTGCCCTCTTCATCTCCATAGCTGCAAACAGATCCCTACGTACCAGTCTCCTGAGGGTCGGTGGGGTCATGTGAACAAGTAGCCCTGCAAGATTGACACACATGTGTTCGAAGGCCACCACTAGAAGAATCCCCTGGATGACGCTGTAGAATAAGCCTAGTATGATGGATGACACTCTGGGTCAAAGTGCTGATTGCTTGCAATTTCTCTATTTCAACACTTTCCTTCACGACGAAAGGCATAACAATGTGCTCATGAGGTGGCCTAGCGAGAGCTCGTCTACCTTGCCGCATAGGATCCAACTGTGCACCAGGTCTATCCTTAGCTGACCCCCCACCTCTCCCCTGGAAATCCCTCATATCAAAATAATTTGGGATTTTGTTCAATATGAACTCACTGTATAGTTTCCTAAGGAAATATTGCGGGACCTTGCAATTGTTGCACGATGGGTAATCGAAGACCATGTACCACCTATCATAAAACCACTCCTTCATCTATTAGTGGTGGCACCAATGGATAGGAAACCTCTTCGCATTGAGGGTAAGATTTTGATTTGTGCATGGGTCGGTGAATAATGAGCACAAATCACCTTTTGTAATTTTTAAATCTTTCACATCCTTGTATGATAGTTTATTTGCATAATAGTCCCTATCCACCTGTCTCCTATCTTCCCATCCAGTTATTTGTTTGCTAATTGAATCTACGTTTGTTAACATATCTTTCAATGAATTAGGGTCATTCTTTCTGTGGTTGAACCATTTGGATCACTCAACCTATTGATCAAATCCTTAAATTTTTTTTTGTTGTTCTCAATTTCACTCATTAAATTTTTTTGAGTGCCAGGAGGGGGTTGAGTGATTGGTGGAGGAGGTTGATGTTGTGGTTGATTTTGAATCCTTACCTCTTACAACTCCTCGTCATCGTGGCGCCATCGTTGTGAAGAAATACAGATTCTTGGTGAAGAAATTCTCCTCCTAGAACGCGAGCATGATATTCTGGGTTTTTTGGCCGCAGGTGCAACAAAAAAACCAGTCGAAATGCAAATGAGAGATTTGTATTCTTTTTTTTGCTTTTAACAGTTGATAACGTGAGCGCGTTATAACACGTTCACATTATGTCTTTGTAGTTGTAGCTATCGAGACCTTGCCTAGGTTTAATGGAAAACATAATGCGAGCGTGTTATAACGCGCTCACGTTATGGTTTTCAACTCTTTTTTTAGGGTGTCCACGGAATTGCTACCCATTTCCATGCACCTGCTCAACTACTTAGGTTGACTTTGTAAAAAGCTATATTGTAATTGAAATTTTGTCATCTATCAACATCTAGTTATTCATTATGCAATGCGTAGTGATGCTTTGAGTTTGAAAGATGTGCAATGCATGAATATAAACAACAAAAATCTATTTTCTACATTTCATTAGTTAAACTCTTTATTTTATTTGCTCTCTATATCTCTATGCTATGGAAATACCTTTCGATTTCAAAAAAGATAGTTTTTATCTCTTGTTATACAATTTTTTACAATTTTTTATCTCTTGTTATAAAAAGGAGCAGATATACAATGTTAAAGAAGAGTGAAAGCACAACTAAATTTATCATTTCAAAGCAATTTTTTTGATGCATTTTTTCAAACAGTTCATTGCCTTGCCTATGCTATTGCTTACTATTATGCTTTTGATATATATTTTTGAAGCATCCATAGCTTGTTCAAAATCACTTGTTTTAGGCTTTTAGCCATAACAACAAGGCAGTGAAATGTTTGAGAAGATGCTTTGGTAGAAATGTATGAAAAATGTGGTAAAATAGACAAGGCAGGGAACTATTTGAAAAAATATCTCAAAGAAATTTGGTCTCATAGAATGCCATGATAAGAAAATGCAATTGGCAGCTGCTCCTAGTTATTAGTTATGCAATGTGAAGAAATTGCATAACTGCTTAGGTTGACTTTGTTCAAACTATATTGTAATTAAATTTTCTGCATCTATTAGCATCTACTTATTAGTTATGCAAAGTGAAGTAATGCTTTAACTTTGAAAGATATGCAATGCAATGTAATCAATGACATAAATATAAACTACAAAAATCCATTTTTTACAATTCATTAGTTAAAATATTTATTGTATTTTCTCTCTATATCTCTATATGCTATACAAATACCTTGCAATTTTATTTAAAAGGCTTAATAGGTCAGTTAGGTGGTATTTGCAAAATCAAGTTGTGAATGAATGGTAATTAAGAGAAAAATTGGCAAATTGCCATCTTAGAAGTCTAACAAAGGGTGGTTATGGTGGTTAATCGGCTCAAGGGGTAGTTGGAAGGTGCTATCAAGATATATTGTTGTAATACCTCGAGCTGAGGGTTGATTTTGTATAGTTTCTAATAAGAAAATATACTTTTGAAAACACTGATCACTGGTTTTCTTTGTTTTCCTGAATTTTCTTTGCCTTGCACATGCCCATACAAGTCTATCATGACTTGAGTCTTTGGATACTTGATTGCATATGTGTTTACACTCTTTGCATCTATTCTGAAGGTTTAAATACATTGTTGGTGTGTGTGGGATCAACAAACTTGGTTACTGCTCTATTTTTTGTATTAGGGGTTTTGAGGGCAACACCATGACACATTAGCCAATCCACCTACTGTTCTAACCCTATTGCTTAGTGGATTGGCCTGTACCATGATTAGTTTGGTGTATGAGTACTTTGGAGGCTAAGAGAATGAAAAAACTCAGTGGGGTGTGAAGTTCTAATGATGTTCAGGGGTGTTTCCACCATGAAAGTAAGGAACTCAAGTAGTGAATATAAGAAATACTGAAAGGAATGGAATTGTGAGTGTCTTTTAAGTTAGGGCAGAGGTAATGTAGGGTGTTTGGACCTTTGGAAGGATTGGGGGAGGTCTAGAGTTATGAGTTTCTTTAAAACCCTTGTTTTTGTGAAGGTTTAGGATGGTTTGTGAGTAGAGGAATAGAACAAGTTCTTGGGGCTCTTAAAATGGGAGAATCCTGAGTTTGGTGAGCATCCCTAAGACTGTTTCAAGTTTCCTTGGTTTGAAGGTGAGTTTGTGAGGGGGTTCCTTTGGAAATTAGGCCTAATTGTGAAGCCTAGAGCGAGGAAGGTGTATTGAAAGTTCATGTTGGTCCAAAAGAGTTACTATTGGTTTTGGCATATATTTTGTAACCTTGGAAAGGGTATCTTAATCCACATTTAAATGGTCAAGTGTTTTGGAAAGGTTGGGAGAAATTAGGCTTGGACCGGGTTTTGAGTTTGGTACAGGAGCACCTACACCACATCATCAATTTTTTTATTTGAATACATCAATAGGGAAATGTTAGTGTCTTTAGGTTTATTTTGTCTAATAAGCTTTGAGAGATCAAGCATAATGCAAATAAAGGGTGTTTTGTGTCTTAGAAGTCAATTAGAAATCATATAAGTTGTAAAATGCTGACAAAGCAACTTTAACACAAACAAATGTAATTAAGGGACCAACTAATCCCAAGGTTGGTTATGGGAATTGGGGAGAATATGGTTGTTGGAAAATTATTTAAAAATCCTTACCAAGGCTCGAATGAGAGAGTGGACGAAGTTTTGTAACAATTTTACACAATAAACACCACAGTTTTGAGCAATTTTCTAGAAAAATACCGTTTTATTGATCTTTTTGAGTGTTGTACGGGCACATACAGGTTCTTCACAGTCTAAGAATTTTAGAGGATGTGTATATATTTTTTCTAATTCATTTATTTTTTATTTGGTGTCTTAACTCTTTGTTTGTAGAGAGAACCAACACAAACAGTGACTATCTCAGTGTTGCTGAATTAAGGGTTTGAGGGGAAATTTGTGATGTAACAACCAATCCACCTGCTATTTGCTATTGTATCTTAGTGGATTGATTGAAATTTTTTTATAATAAGTGTGTAAACTCATTTTGGAATAAGGAGTCATAATTATGTGGCGTTTTTGTGACTGTTCTAAGATTGAACATGGGTTTTCCAACATGGAAGTGAGGAACCAAAGAGAGTTTTTTAAGAATTAATGCCCGTAAGGGTTATGCGAGGGTTTGATGAGTTTGCACAAAAGTATTTTGAGGTGTTTGGGGCTTTGGAAGTGTTGAGAGAGGTCTAGAGTTGTATGTTTCTTTAAAACCCTTGATTTTGTGAAGGTATAGGAGGGTTTCTTGGGACAGTGAGTTAGAGGCTCTGTAGACACAAAATAATGACAAAATTTGAGGTTTGGCACCATGAACTAAGACTATCCAAGGCGTTTGGGTAGATACCTAAAGTTGGAAGGGTGGTTCCTTTGGAAAAAAGGGCTAATTGTGAAGCCAAAATTGAAGTAGGTGTGTTGAAAGTCTGTCGGTCCAAAAGAGTGACCACTAATTCTTTGGTATGTTGTGTATGTTAGGAATAAAGGTGTCTCAACTGCTTAGATAATTCCTATTCTTATTATTTGTTTTTATTAAAATGTATTTCTTTTAAATAATGTATATTAAGTGTGAGTGTACATGTCTAGTTTGCATGTTGATGTGTCCCT
This sequence comes from Sequoiadendron giganteum, assembly GCA_007115665.2. Lineage (NCBI taxonomy): Eukaryota > Viridiplantae > Streptophyta > Pinopsida > Cupressales > Cupressaceae > Sequoiadendron > Sequoiadendron giganteum. The sequence goes on along the minus strand of CM021101.1, from coordinate 92,272,121 downwards.
CCACTTAATGTGTCGACATCTTGAATTGTGTGTAAGGAGATCATGGCTGAAACGGTTATGACGGATTCCTATGACACGTAAGAGCTATGTCTGGAAGATTCAATGACAGGTGAAGACATGTGGCAACTGATAAAGTTGAGTACTGTACACTCTTCCATGATAGTGGGGTTCGGGGCATCGCCCCGAAAATTTTTTTCGGGTTCCTATTTTCTCGGAGAATGGTAAAACCCTAATACAGTTATCTTTGGAAGTTGCCCTAAAAAGGGAAGCGCATGATATAAGCATTTTTTAGGGTTGCGAAGATGTGTGATGTGAGTGTATTGTTGGAACGTTTTGATGTTGCCACATTTTGTCTTCAAGAGTTGGAAATCTCCTGAAAG
>CM021101.1:92256108-92271641 GCA_007115665.2 Sequoiadendron giganteum | reverse complement strand
CTCAATTCTCTCTCTTCGAACCCCCCTCTCTCTCTCTCCCTCCCACCCTACCTAGCTAAGTCCCCCTGAATCCAACCCCTTCTCTCCCACTCCCTCTCTCTTAAACTCTCACTTTGACCCCCTCTCCATCTCTCTAGACTCTCTCTAAATTCTCCCTTCATCTAAAGACATACATAAATGCATACATACAAGCATAATACATGTGTACATATAATCTTACATCCATACAAGCATACATACATACATGTACATAAAAATATATCAGCATACATTAATATATTAGCATTTAACATAAAGTAAGACATAACTTGAGTGTGTTATAATGCGCTCGCATTATGTGCTAGTAGACATGTTCCCCACATAAGCAAAAACCATGTCCAAAGTGAGATATAACGCGCTTGCGTTATAACGCGCTTTGGGAATTACTGAACTTTAAGCTTGATATTTGCCTTGGAATACCAATCAAAGGCTTGGAGGGCATTCCCAACGACCAGAGATGTGTTTTTAAAAATTCCACCATATTTCTCATAATCGAGTTCATGCTCACCGTCAGGATTGCACGTGGTTCAATATCGAAAAAATCGAGCACATGGGTAATGTTGGGTTATCTCTTAGGTATCCAACGATGTAATTTTTTTCACTTTCTCAAAATGTTAAGTCTTTCATCCATAATCTATTTTATCTGTATGTCTTTTTTTTGCCAAAAAGCAATGTTTGGTATTTTTTTCGTTATAAATTAACCGTTCATCAATTTTTCAAATAAATTACATTTTTAGAAACTAGATTCCATTCTACAAAATTAAAAAATTAAAAAAAAACAAATCAATTAGTTTCCAAAATTTGTAGGGGTAGCATGGCCAAAATTCTATTTTCAGGATATGTCGACTTCGTAAATTAGTAAAAAATCAAATATTCAATAAAAAAATTATCAGAAAAGTCGTGCATCAACTACATATTGTTACTGTTAGCTAACTTCTAACCGTTGTGATTTTAAAAATACTAAAAAAAAGTTCACCGTACGAGGGTCATACAAGAGTTGCTATGTTATATTTTTCTGATAAAAACAACACCAATTTGTGTACATCCCTGGTTTGAACCCCTTAATCTCAATCATTTTCAAAATAAATTAGTAGTTTAGAAAGTAGACTCGGAGCACTTGAATCCTTATTTTTGTTCCATCTCAAAATTTTGAGTCTAAGTATCCTCAATTTCACATCCAAGGTCAGTATTTCCTGGTTTTAGAAAAAAGCTGTCCACTTAAGTCCCCTTTTTGGGAACCATCTTGGTGCACTTACCCAGTTATGCAATTACTTCACATTGCATAACTAATAACTAGGAGCAACTGCCAATTGCTTTATCTTGTCATGGCATTCCATGAGACCACATTTCTTTGAGGCATTTTTTCAAATAGTTCATTCCCTTGTCTATGCTATGACATTTTTCATATATGTCTACCAAAGCATTTTATCAAATAGTTCATTGCCTTCTTGCTATGGCTAAAAGCCTAAAACAATGCTTTCAAACAAGCTATGGATGCTTGGAAAAAATCTATCAAAGCATAATAGTAAGCAATAGCATAGACAAGCCATTGAACTTTTTGAAAAAATGCCTCAAAGAAAAGTGGTCTCATGGTGATGGAATGCCATGACAAGCCATAGACAAGGTAGTGAATTGTTTGAAAATATGCCTCAAATAAATGTGGTCTCATGGTGATGGAATGCCATGATGAATTCCTATGGTGATGGACTGTCATGGCATTCCATCACCATGAGAACACATTTCTTTGAGGCATCTTTTCAAACAGTTCGCTGCCTTGTCTATGGCATGACATTTTTCATACATATCTACCAGAGCATTTCATCAAACAGTTCACTGCCTTGCTACTATGGCTAAAATCCTAAAACAGGTGCTTTCGAACAAGCTATGGACGCTTGGAAAAAATCTATCAAAGCATAATAGTAAGCAATAGCATAGACAAGGCACTGAATTGTTTGAAAAAATGCCTCAAATAAATATGGTTTCATGGTGATGGAAGGCCATGAAAAGCCATAGACAAGGCAGTGAACTATTTGAAAAAATACCTCAAATAAATGTGGTCTCATGGTGATGGAATGCAATGACAATAATCACCATGAGACCGCATTTCTTTCAAGCATTTTTTCAAACAATTCACTGCCTTGTCTATGCTACCACATTTTTCATACATGTCTACCAAAGCATCTTCTCAAACAGTTCACTACCTTGCTGCTATGGCTAAAAGCCTAAAACAAGTGATTTTGAACAAGCTATGGATGCTTTGAAAAAATATATCAAAATCATAATAGTAAGCAATATCATAAACAAGGCAGTGAACTGCTTGAAAAAATGCATCAAAAAAATTGCTTTGAAATGATAAATTTAGTTGTGCTTTGATGCAAAGCCAAGGTGGAGAAGACTCACAACAATGGAAATGCCAATTCTCAGTCAAAGAACTCTTCTTCATAATGATTCAGCCTAATAGGCATCAACTCACCCTCAAGGTTTTCAAACCTTTAATCTTGCAAAATAACAAAAATATCCACCAAGGCCCTACAAAGACTCTCAACAATCATATAATGGAAATTTGAAAACAATCTCCAAGTCAAGTTAGTTGAAATCTCCAAAACTTAGCATTTTACCCATTTAACAACCAGTTGTCCTTGTACCCCTGTCATTAGTCCCAACACACTGCCACCATGCTTATTCATTGTTTTATCAGTGTTATCTATCTTTTTAGTTACAAACCTTTCTTTCTTTACTCTCACATCTACAAGAACAGGACATTCTATGGTGCCCACCATAAGACTTTCACACAAACCTAGTGTCATTACCTCCTTTACTGCTACATCGGTCCTTATATCCACTACCCCTGTATTACTAGACCTATAATGGTTCCCAAAACTAGAATTTTTGATTTCCCTCACAACACTTATAGGCTCCTTGTTCCCACACATGATTACTTTGGCTTTCCCTTTCACATCCTCTAGAAGTGGAGTCAAAACAAACGTATGGCTATATTTCCTTATGGTATACTTATTTTCTTTCCCATCATGCATGGCACACCTATCATACTACCATGGTCTTCCAAGGAGTATGTGACAGCATTCCATTGGAAGAATGTCACAAATAACACTATCCACCAATATATCTAGCAATATTTTCATCTTCATTCTCATGATGACCAGATCTTAAACTCAATTTATAAAACTCCTCAGTATAAGACTTAATATCCATCTCCCTTTGTCTTAAATTTTGCATTAAATTTTGCAACCTCTTAAACAAATGAACTTGATGATCCTTGGGTAAGAATTTACCTTCGAGTTTTGATATCATCTTAATCCCATGATGTGATTTTAGACTTTCCTTGCTTCCTCCTCTCAGACTGAAAGTAATCCCACCATACCAAAGCATGAAACTTAGTTTTTGCAATCTTGACCCTTTGTTCTTCAGGAACCTCATCCCATTCAAAATGGTTATCAATTGCAGAAATCCAATCTAATAGTTTTTCATCATTTAAACTACCACCATACTTAGGAACATCAATTTTTACCTTAGGCTTGTTAGTCTTCACTACCTTCAGCAACCTTGCAATTCTTTGATCCTCTGGAATAAGCTCTTCTTCCACATCTTCAAACTCCTCATCTTCCTCTTCTTTAGTTTCAGTCTCTTCCACTTCCCTTATTTTATTTCTCTCCAAGGCTATGACTCTCTCTTCTAACTCTCTAAGTTCTCTTGCATGCCTATCTTTCATCTCCTTCATCTCTTTAGCCGTATCATTCTTCTTTGGAGGCATCTTAGCAACCTTGCCTCTTCACCTTCTTCTTCAACCTACAAAATGAAAACAAATCTACTTCCTAATGCTTTGATACCACTATGATGCGGAGCATCAATAGCCAAACTCCTCAACACCATCATTTCTTCAAGGGATTTCAATCCCAAACAGAATCAGGAGAAGATCAAATTAAACAAACAAATTGTTTACTACACTTTTCATTAATTTATCTTCAAATTCAATTGATTTCTTCAGTTCTATAAAACTCCAAGACAACATGTCAGTTTCCCAAATCACCAAAATCATATTCTAGACCATTATCAGCATCTAATTGACTGGTCTTAACAGAAAAACCTGATCAAAGGCATTGAACCAACCAATACTTCAATATTCACCAAAACCTCCTTGATACAACTCACACTCCCCAAGGCTAATAGACATACATTCTTACCTTAAAACTATTATCAGACTTACAAGAGCCTCATAATCATTATGCTTCTAATAGAAACAAACCAATAACATATTCACATAACTCTGAGTTATCAGATTTACTGATTTTCACAGTCATAACACCATTCTTCATCAAGATTCCACCCTAGTCTAAACATCAAATCAACAACCTTAACCTTTAATATTTTCCCAAATCATTGAAATACCTTTGAAAACATTATTTAAGCAGTTACATCACAAATACCACTAGCCTCTGTTTTAACACTCATTTCATCAATTTCCTTATAGGTTAGCAAAGCCCTAAATCGGGTGATACAACTCTACCATCTTTGCATCAACACAAGATTGATATATTTTGGGAGACCCATTACAGAGTATTTAGACATATCACAAAAAACATTGCCACTTTTTTTGAGAGAAACATCATAAAACTGGTTTGATACGCTGCTCCCAACCACAAATTAGGCCAAATTTTGCAAGGTGACTACCAAAAAATCATCTCCAAATCACTAACCAACCTTAAACGGTCTTTTGTCATACCTCCAAACTCATAATTCCATCATTTTCAAGAGTTATTAGATCCACTAAAACATTTAAATATCAAAACCCTTGAATATAGGCTTTGCAAGCAAAATAATGAGGGTTTCTTGGAATATCACCTTCCACATCTTCTACCAATGTGCCATATCTTCCAACACCTTTAAATACACCTGAAAACATCATATATACCCTTATCAAGCCATGGAAAACTCTATTTCTTCATTATGCATGACTATAGCATCAAATTTTGTGTGGAAACCTTCAATTTTTGTGTGTAACAACTTCATCTGAGCATTCTTGCATTCCCCTATACCTACAATCATAAAAAACATTCAAAACACCCTAACATTAACCTACTCTACCAATCTACTTGGCCTACATTGGTGGAGTAGTGATGAAATGCTCTATTAGACTCTCAAACCCACTGTAAAATGAACTATACCAGCCCCCTTTTTGCACGCCTTACAATGCCTTTTATAACTTTTTCCCTCTTAGCAACTGCCTTTTCTAACTTCTCATCGATGCAACTACCCTTTTAACTCTTAATCTTCTTTGATTTATGCTCTCTCTTGTTGCATAATTACATCATGATTACTTTTTAACAACATTGCATTATTTGCATTTTTTATATTTTCACCTCCTAGTGACTTATTTTATGACTTGATTACATTCAAATTAGCCATTACAAGGCCTTGACACATCTTTTTGGCTTGAACATACAAATTGGACAAATTAGCCTTTTGAAGGCATTACAAGCCATAGACAAGGTAGTGAACTATTTGAAAAAATGCCTCAAATAAATGCGGTCTCATGGTGATGGAATGCAATGACAATAATCACCATGAGACCACATTTCTTTTAGGCATTTTTTCAAACAATTCACTGCCTTGTCTATGCTACCACATTTTTCATACATGTCTACCAAAGCATTTTTTCAAACAGTTCACTGCCTTGCTATTATGGCTAAAAGCCTAAAACAAGTGCTTTTGAACAAGCTATGGATGCTTGGAAAAAATCTATTGAAGCATAATAATAAGCAATAGCATAGACAAGGCAGTGAACTGCTTGAAAAAATGGCTCAAAGAACTATGGTCTCATGGTGATGGAATGCCATGACGAATGCCTATGGCTATGGATTGTCATGGCATTCCATCACCATGAGAGGGCATTTCTTTGAGGCATTTTTTCAAACAGTTCACTACCTTGTCTATGCTATGACATTTTTCATACATGTCTACCAAAAGCATTTTATCAAATAGTTCGCTACCTTGCTGCTATAGCTAAAATCCTAAAACAGGTGCTTTCGAACAAGCTATGGCTGCTTCGAAAAAGACTATCAAAGCATAATAGTAAGCAACAAGCTATGGTCTCATTGTTCTTTATTTCACATGAAAATCAGCATGATTTATTCGCCTTTTTTTGCAGGTTTTAAAAGCATTTTTTGCCAATTTTTTAGTTTTTGCTAATCAGATGAGAAGTTTCTAAGCATCATGGTGTCTAAGTAATAGCATGCTAAGGTTTGCAGCCATTTTGCACTTTGGACCCTTAAGGGATCGATCCGGTTGAACGTAGCTTGGAGCGATTCCACATATTTAGGTGTGAAAGAGGACCATGCCTAGCGTAAACATACCTATTTGGACGCGTTGGAATAGTTCGTTTGGTCACATGAGCTGTAGAACGAAAGTTGCACCACTTTGCAACTTTCAACTACTTACATTTGACAAAAATTTCCTCGAGTGAAAATTCACCACCATAGGAAAAAGCCTCCAAGATAGTGAAAACCAAGCAAGGTTATTGTAGAGGGGCTTAACGTGATCCCATAGGATCAGACGAGAAGTTTCTAAGTGTCATGGTGTCCGAGTAATAGCATGCTGAAGTTCATAGCCATTTTGTTCTTTGGACCCTTAAGGGATCGATCTGGTTGAACGTAGCTCGGAGCGATTCCACGTGTTTAGGTGTGAAAGAGGACCATGCCTAGCATAAAATTACCCACCTAGACGCGTTGGAACAATTCGTTTGGTCACATGAGCTATAGAACGAAAGTTGCACCACTTTGCAACTTTCAACTACTTGCATTTGACAACTCTTTCCCCGAGTGAAAATTCGCCACCACAGGAAAATGCCTCTAAGATATCAATAACCGAGAGAGGTTATTGTAGAGGGTTCCAATGTGATCTCATAGGTTTAGAAAAATATTTTGTAATCACCATGGTTTATGATTAATACCCTGTCAAATATTGTTTCCCTTTTGCACTTTGCACCCTTAAGGGATCGAGTTGGTTGAACCATAGTAGTTGTTTTGTTGAATTTCATACCCTAAGGTATGTTAGAGATGACCTAGGTTGCATCGATTTCTCTGAGGCATACGCTGCCCCTACCTTTTCAACCCTAAGCAATATGATTTTAGGGGTACTCTCGATGTTAGGAGTAACGTATAATGAAACATACCCAAGCCCTTGTTATTTTTGTCATTTCTCTAGAAAAACGGGTTATCTTATTCCTTGTTGATGTAGACCAAGGCTACCATGTCATGTGAATCCACCATGTTCTTAATGACTTGGAAATCCTTACCACATTGATCTATTAGTAGGGTTGCTTTCTCTTTCTCATATTGGTACAACAATTTGGAGATGTCTTCCTTTATAACCTCTTTGTTTAGCTCTCCCCACTTGGAGAAAACCATGGGTTCAAATTTGATGATAGAAGAGGGTTTTTTCTATGTGTTATGGTTTTCCATATGTCTTAGGAGAATATGGGAGTTGTCCTGCATAAAAATACCCTTTAAGACCATAGTCTCTACAACCCTTGTCTTGTCTCGTATTTGGACCTTGATATTTGGAAAGGATTTATGTGAGGTGGATGATGAGGCTAAAGTGGATGGATCAATATAGGATGATGAATGTGAGGCAATATCATTGTTAGGCACTTGGAGTAGTTTTTGATATTTTTCTTCAAAGTTATGATAATAATGGAAAGGCCAAGGGTGAAGGGCACACAATCAACTAAGAGGGGGGATGAATTGGTAGATCCAAACAATTACAATTGTTAGTCTATGTTCAATCCTTTAGGGTCAAAACAACCTTTTCTTTTAAAATTTCTAAGAGGTTAGTCTATAATGCCTTGAATGAGTCAAATTCGCATGCATGAGTAGGTTCTTTTGTTATGATTGAATTTAATAAAGACCGAGTTGAGGCATTAGGGTTTTGTTACCTTTTAGGTCTCTTCTATCATTTTTTTGAGCTTTCATAGCAATCAAATGTGATACAAGCTTTCAAATGGAAGACTACAAAGAAGTTAATGCCAGTTCTCACATTTCTACATTTAATTTCCATCATCAAAATGGGTATTGCAATGTCCACACTCATTTCTTTCCAGTTTAAATGCCTTAGAAATATTGTTGTAGGGCAGTTTCACGTGGAAATACATATATGATGAGTAAAGGAAGTATGGGAAAGCTTATGAAGCCCTAGAGATCATCATTTTTAGTACATGCAAGGACATGCACGTAGAGGTGATTTTGACAGGTTTGGTGTTTTGCTTATTGTAAGAACCCTTATATCTTTTGTAAGGAGATACCACAACCACCATGCTTATGTTGCTAATAGTATTGCTTTCCAAATATTTTAAAGAGTGCATCTATACATTGACAGAGCAAATCAATAACAAAGATAAAAGGATACCATGCAGAGCTTAGAGTTGATAAAATTTCAAATGCCTTGTTTTCTTTCACTGATTTGGGAATGCCAGGTAAGAAAGTTTAGGCTTTCAACTTTAACAATTTTAGGTCATTATGAATAATTTTGTGTCCCAAAACTTGAGATTGCAAAAATACCAGACAAGTGAAGGATTTAGTTGTCCCAAATGAACAAAATACTGCTAAGGGAGTATGCTTTGATAATTTGAACAATAGTGACAATTGTGTCAAAAAGAGAATATAAGGGCAAGGACAATGTCTAATAGGTAGAGATCAAAAGGGACTATGCCAATAAACTCAAAGGAGTAGATTTGATACTGAAAAGGAGTGAAGTGATGGCATATGACAGTTAATTGGAAAAAGATAGCAGCAACATATCAAATCATCAAGAGATAACATAGATTTAAGAAACCCTAGATGTTCAGATAGAGGGACCATTCAGGATTTCAAGGAAGATCACTGCTAACAGTTCGTTAGGGTATTTGAAAGTCCATCATAAGGTTTTGTGAATGAGGTTAGACAGTCTTTAGATGAATATAATATTTTATTTTGTGGCTTTTGAGCTAGATGATCTAGTGTTTCTTGCTAGTCTTATGCACTTTCAAGGAATAAAACTAGAGCCAAGGATTAATAAACCATGGTCATCATTTAGCAAGGAGGGTGCAGCAATAAATGTAGTTTTTATAAGTGGTAATGAAGATGATGCCCTTTTTGGATATCCTTTCTTTGAGGTCGGTCACTTCCTTATTATGAGGGTATTGAAAAGATCCAATTTAGGAGAGCTAGAATTGGATAGGAAACAAACAAATGTACAATCAATTGACAGTGTCAAGGGAAGTGAGGTATGAATACAGTCATCATTTCATCAAAGGACAATAGATTTAAAGGAAGGTTATTCATTAAGACAAGCATCATGAATGTATGAACACAAGGGAACTGTGAAGTGTCACTGTACATGGCAATGTACAAATGAAAAGGACAGATTAGAAATGAGTAGTGATCAGTTGTTAAGTATAGTGAGTGTATGATTATAAAGTGCTTGAAAATCAAATTCACTCACCACAGTCAATGTCCTATGACTGTCAAGTCTATGTCAGTCAGTGTCTCAAGACTCCAAGAGCTATAGTTGTGTATGCGGCAATAGGTCCTTATGAATGTGGAGTCTTCAATTAACTCTTTAAATGTAAACCATGAAGCATTACAACTAATTTTAAATATAATATACACATTTAATTGAGGCATATATTAAGGAATATACACATTTGCATGTATTCATTTCTCATGATTTTAATATATCAAAAAAATACTAAGTCAATGACAAATATTACAATAGTGTTGGAAGAACATCTTGAAAATCTTCCCATTTGTCAATACTTGTAGCAATACATGAAGGGAAATAATCCTCCCATTTCTAGCACAGATCATGAAATATATTGTACTTGAGAAAAGGAAAAAAGGAGTTGTTGCCCAGTTTCATTTTTCCATTCCACCTCAGCTAGCCCAACTATTTGCATTCCAAAATGGTTCAAAACATGTACATCCCCTACTCCCTACAAAACACATGGGTAATAGCCTCTCTATGGTTGTGTAGTATCATAGGAATTTGGTCCACAAAAGACTTGCAAAAGCCTCTCAATCTTAGACATAGACTCACATAAAAATCATTAAAAGAGCAATAACTAAATAATGTCATTCATATAGCTGACGAGACTTACTATCACCTTCATGCATGCTAGATAAGGAGGTCGATTGAAGTTCCTACAATGGTGATGTGCCCCTTCGCTACTTTATCATCTCTCGATGACCCTACGTATAAATTTCAAATATATCACTAAGAGGCTTAACATAAAATGTGTAGCATATAAGAATCCAATAAATCTAGGAGATGGAAAAGAAAGAGAAGATTGACAACTAAAAAATGCACCAGCAACCGATGTTCTTCTTTTCTTATATACTTTGAAAAACTTTAGTATTACCTACAGTCACAATCTGAAAAAGATCAATGACAATCGTAAATGCATATGACATCAAATAGTAATGGTGAAAAATCCTTATTGCAAGGTGTTGGTCCAAAAGAGTGATCAATAACATGGCTTTACAAATTCAATGTGCATACTTACAAATCAATACAGGGAACCATCTGGGTCTTCTCTACTCTTTTTTGTGTCGAGTATTGCCTCGTGTTTAGACTCACGCACTTTCCACAAGTTCTTGTTCACAGGTCTACCCTTATATTTGATCAAATGAACGTCGGTGGCAACGACAAGGTTCGAATAGTGAAGATTTTTTTGATGCGTGTCAAAGTCCTCAAACAACCAAACTGCAACATTCTTAACTGGATACCTTCGAAGCCATGTTCCAGTAAAAACAACTGAACCTATAGGATATTCTATGTTTTCTCCATCTATAACTGGGGACTCCAATTTCTTTTTGGCCTCGATACAACGGTACAGGTAATAATTTGTACCCTCTTCATTGTCTTCACCTGCAATCACTACATAAATGTGCCTTGCATTGATATGTTCATCTTGTTAGATATATTTACTGAGAAACATAATAAAACTTGTAAGTAAGATATATTACCTGGTTCTATTAGGTCTGATACATGATCAAATTCAATGGATGATTGCATCTCCATGATTTGTAGAGCCGTCGGGAGCTGATAATTGTCAAGTGGGGTTAGACTTCTTATAGACCATTCGTCAACCCACTCTGTTGACTCGCAATCATTTCATGATTGAAGTGTACATGCATAACAAAAGCATGCCATCTTCCTTGTATAGATAGTCCATGTACCTGCATTGGAGCTTCTAAAAGAGTGTAGCTCACTCGATCCTGTTAGTGTACAAAAATCCTCATATTTTGCAATGTTAGTATCATCTACTAAATGAAAAAATCTACAAACTAAAGAATTACCTTCACTACTTGGACCCATTGAACCATTGCACCACTAGACAATTGATCTTGCATCTGTCAACTTTACACTGTTTGTGTACTTTAACTCTTCTCGTGCTAGGGCTCTTTTGATGCATGCACCTGCTCCATCATGCTCCCCCTTTCCATGCCCAGCCTCTGAGAAGTTCCACATATGTTGAACACCACTAATCCTATGCATCATGCTCAACCAGTAAAAAATTCTTGCATTCTTGAATTGTGATGTACAATTATCTGACCATATGATATGTTGACTAAATCATATGCCCCTGCTAGCCAGATAGGCATAGAACATATGAAAGAAACCTTAAACAAACTCTGTAGAATGTGTGTGATCATCACTGATGTAAAATTGATACTCCCTCAATACTTCCCTATTTTCCTTTTTACTATCATTTGCATGAATGAATGCTATATGTACAAATATAGCAACCTACACGGAGTTGTAGTACTGTGATTGCACCTCGTTCTGTGGTTGTAGTTTGTAGTTCTCAGCGAAGTCGACAACTGAAACGATATGAAGAAGTGGAAATGTGTCCTTGCATAACTTGAACTATGAGTCCAACCATTGTGCTCTGTGTGTATGCATTGCATAATCATAAACCACCTAATCATGAAAAATGCCCACAAACTGATACACTAGAATCTTATCATTGACCAATTCACACTTCCTTGCTTCTTTCCCATCTTTTAGACTGTATGCCACTGTCTTATATTTGTCAAATTCCACAATTTTGTCTCCAATTGTGTGTGTACTAGCCATGTGTTGGAAAATTGGAAAATGTTGCATGCCACCACAATGATCACATGTGCCATCAAAACATGATTTTTTTTAAAAAAAATTGACCATCCTCTCTCACATAAAATGAAAGACAAAAATTTCCTTGATGATTTAGGTGGAGGCATTATGTTACATTCCTGCAAAACATTGTGAGTATGCATATCTACACATATACGTCGATAAACATCATAATGGTTAGAAAACTCAATATGAACCCTACAACAACAAGTAGTGCGTGTGTGATTTGTTTTTACATAAAAAGCTTTAGCATTTCAAAATACCTTTGACATATTTTAATTTCAGGAAACTTTTGTACAAAATCAGCAAAAAATTGGGTTTGAGTGGTATCCAAATAATGCATTGGATGTGGCTCATGGTTTTTATTACCAATTCTCCTTCTTACAACATCTCTTTGATTAGGAGAGGTCCTTGTGTTATCCTTCCAATAATTCACAATTAAAGATCTCAAGCATTGAGCAATTCTTGTGTCTTTTCGTGGCACTCTACCCGAAAATTCCCATAACTCATTGCTATTTGGATCCTCCACTCTTTCACGCCTTCCTTTGGCTCTCATTAGAGATGATCTACTTATTTTCAAAGACTTACTTTCCTTTGTAAGGTTCACCTTGTTCCTTGTTTGACTGCTTAACAGTGTTGTTTTCATCATACGTCGTGTGGCACAACTATCCTTTGTGCGTGAGGTGGAACCCACGCTCTCATATGCACTCATCAAGTTCTTTACAATGGAATGTTCACTTGAGTCATTCAAAACTCTTAGCCCAAGAGCCTTCATGGTGGGCCTAAATTTGAGTTGCCTCATCATTTCAACAAATAGTTGGCATCTTCCACCCTCACTTAGCTTCGCAAAAAACAAACTCCATATCCTTTCTAAATATTTTTGACATGTACATTTTGGAATCTTATTAGGCATCCATTTCAAAACATTGGAATCAATATCAATCAAAAATGTAGGTTTTCTATGCAAAACTCTAGGAGGAGTTCTCAAATGTCAATTTGTGTCAATATTGGGAAGGTCAACAACATCGGGGATAGATCGTGTACCTTCAATTGGAGGTGCAATTGATGACATACCTTGAGATTGACATGTAAACAATGTTGTACCTCCAACTTGAGATGTCGTTTGTGGAGTTCCTTCAAATAGAGATGTGTTTGCTGATGTACTTTCAAAACGCAATGTTTTTGATGGTGTGTCTTCAATTAGAGATGTGATTTCCAATGTACTTGGAGAACCACGTGTTGTTGTCAATGTGTCTTCAACTGGAGATGTGCATTGAGCTTCACCTATGGTTGATGATGTTCCCCCAACTTCTGTATCCATTCTTGTCCTTCCACGAACCTTCCTCATTCGTGCCCTTTGTTTTGCCAATTTGACATCTCTTAGATTGCACAGGAATTTGTGGTTGTATGGGCTGCAATTCCTTTGCTTCACAAGCTACCTTGCATTTTTAACTGCACGTTCTTCTGGTGTTAGAGGCTTCATTCATTTCCTTGGCATGACCTTGAATGCTACATGTCCACAAACACACATAGAACAAAAGTAAGTAATTCATTTTACAAAAATATTGATGCAGAGAGGGGTGGAAACCCTTCAATACAAAAAATCAATGAGAATCACAAACCTAGGGTATAAATTGCTGCCACCTAAATGAAAACTAGAGACTCTTGTGTTTTTTTTTTTCTGAAAACCAAATTTTTTATTTTCAACAAAGTCATGAAGAATATGGATTCAAAGAAGGGTTTGTGATGCTATATCTTATCATTATTCACTATTTCTTTGGCAATGAGGTAACTTAGAAAGACAATAAGCATTCTCAACTATATCAACTCACTTGAATTTATCTAAGCACATGTGATGAAGCTGAAGTTTTTATGCAACAAAAAAATTAATGGACACTTGCATTAACATTGATGAAAGCTATTAGGTTTTCCAAATTAGATAAAAATAAAAAAATTCCAAATTAGTTGAAAAAGGAATGAAATACAGTAAATTCCACTCGCCATGCTGGAAATGGACTACTATAAGCAATGCAAATAGAATTCATAAGTAAATTTATGTTAAGTAAATGTCATTTTTTTATTGTTTTGTTCTTCAAACTCATAAAAATTGAACTTTTTTATGCAAATCTAAAAATTGAACCATTTTTATTCAAATCCCATCTAATTCTAAGTCCAATTGTTATGATTAATAAAATCATTAAGGAAATTTAGTTTATATTGTCAAAAACAAACAAATATACTAAATACAAACATTTCAATTTACCAAAATGAATATATTACCTCAGATAATGTAAAATGATGTAGAAACTTCAAAATGTCTTCTTCTACATTGTCTACCATGCAGATTGGTGGTAAAAATGTGATGGATCAAGCATAGATTGGTACAATATGAAGTCAACTACAGAAAAAAGGCGTTTCTGACTTAGATAAATCATTGAACCAGACAAATACAAGAGAATTTGGGCCTGAATCATGGGTTCAACCCTTATTTTTACCATTTCAAGGTAAAACCTATTTGGCAAGCGCCAAATATGTTCCTCTAAAAAGGAGACTTCAGAGAGAGGGAGATACACAAAGTGGGAGAGAGATAGAGGGAGTGAGAGAGAGGGAGTGGGAGAGAAAGAGAGGGGGGTTGGAGGGAGAGACTTGAGAGAGAGAGAGGGGGAGGGAGAGGGTGTGGGAGGGAGAAACCTAAGAGAGAGAGAGGGAGAGAGGCTGGGAGGGAGAGACTTGAGAGAAGGAGAGGGAGTCAAAGTGGGAGAGAGGGGGTGGGAAGGAGAGACCTAAGAAAGTAGGGTGGGAGGTAAGTGAGGCCTGACAAAGAGGGATTGTGAGATAAGTGAGGCCTAATCCCTCAATCCCCATACCCTGTCAACCCTCAACCCTTAACCCTCAACCTTCAAACCCTAATCCCTCAACCCCTATACCCTCTTAATCCCTCAACCCTCAACACTTAACCCTCAACCATTAACCCTTAAACCCTAATCCCTCAACCCCCAAACCCTCTTAATCCCTCAACCCTCAACCCTCAACCCTTAAACCCTAATCCCTCAACCCCCATACCCTCTTAATCCCTCAAACCTCAACCCTTAACCCCTAATCACTCAACACCTATACCCTCTTAATCCCTCAACCATTAATCCCTCAACCATCAACCCTCAACCCTTAAACCCTAATCCCTCAACCCCTATACCCTCTTAATCCCTCAACCCTCAACCCTTAAACCCTAATCCCTCTACCCCCATATCCTCTTAATCCCTCAACCCTCAACCTTTAAACCCTAATCAATCAACCCCCATACCCTCTTAATCCCTCAACCCTCAACC